>PPHT02000035.1:0-52151 GCA_003705115.2 Ogataea henricii | reverse complement strand
AATGCACGCAATAGCACAGTTTGAGCCCTCGTCAAAGGCCACCACGACAGTCACAGTGGCGTCACCGCAGTTCAAAGACGGCGAATGGGGCTACGAAATTGACTTGGCGTCGGTTTCGCACGACAAACCGGCCGAAGTACATGGCCGGTCGAATCCGTTTGTCGAGTCGACGATCTACGTGGTTTTGTCGTACCTGGCCCCGCAAAACAACCACAGCGTGCGGATCACCATGTTTTCTGACGCCGGGTATCACTCGCAGGTGGGTTCGGTGGCCCGGACCTCGGAAAACGGGGCAAAAACGTTCTATTACCACCAGCAGCCGATCAACAAGGTGGCGAAAACAGGACTGGGTTCGAGCGCAGGACTGGTGACGTCGCTCACGACGGCGCTATTGTCGTGTTATGAGCCAAACTTCGACGTGCAAGACTCGCGCACGTTGCACCGGATCCACAACTTGTCGCAGATTGCACACTGCATGGCTCAGGGTAAAGTTGGGTCTGGCTTTGACGTGGCGTCGGCGACGTTTGGGTCAATTGTGTACCGGAGATTCAAGCCTGAGCTGATCGCGCGGTTCTTGGACAATCTAGAAGGTAAACACGACGATCTGGTGCGCGTGGTGGACGAGACCAACTGGGAGATCGAAAACAGTCGGTGTTGTTTGCCGCGCGGAGTGAAGCTGCTGATGGGCGACATCCAAGGTGGATCAGAGACTCCTAAGCTGGTTTCACGGGTGATGGCGTGGCGTCAGACAGAGCCTGAAGAATCGCTGCGTGTGTGGACGGAACTGGATCGGAGCAACATGGGTCTTGTGAGCGATCTTGAGGCACTCGAGCGGGCGTCGAAAGAGGATCCAGCAGGGTACGATTCTCTGTTGGCGACGGTGAGCGGTGCGAGTGGACAGGAGCTTGTGGAGACGGGCACTGGTGGTGTGTTTGGCAACGTTGTTCGATCGATCAAGGACATCCGGACGCAACTCAAGACGATGACGCGAGAGTCTGGGGCCGAGATCGAGCCTGATGCGCAGACGCAGCTGCTGGATGAATGCGGGCTGATTCGTGGAGTTCTAGGAGGGGTTGTTCCCGGTGCAGGCGGGTACGATGCTGTGTGTGTGCTTGTGGCCGAGCCAGCCGTCAGCGAGTTGAAGGAGAAGACGGCGACAGCGGAACGCGACGGGACGGGATCGTTGGCGGCGGTTCGGTGGCTGAACCTGGGAGTTGAAGCGGCTGGAGTTTGCGAGGAGGCGACGCGGGACTTTGGCGGGCTTTTTGAGTGAGGGCAGCAGCCGGGCCGAGCGAGGCGAGAAAAGAAGACATAATAAATAAATAGCGTGCATGATGGAAAAAAAAAAAAAAAAAAAAGAGGCCAATAAAGAATTCTATGATAACCGAAAAAAGACACCAATTTTTTTGAGAATAATAGGAGGCAATGCAGGGCACAGCCGTGTTGAGGCTGAGTAGATTTCAAGATTATGATTGCTTGGTAAGGGGGATGGGAATGGGAATGGGCATGGGAATGGCGGATGTGTCAACGGAGGTCGGCAACTCAACGAATGCGGCGGATGTAGCAGGTGAAATGTCGGTGCGGGTGTGGTATTTTTAATGGCTCCGTCAGAACTTAATTCGCCGGTATTTTGAATTTCTCCGGCGAGAACCCTGAAACAGATTTCAAGGGCCCAAAAATTCCGATCTGCGCCAGAGAAATTTAATTTCGCAAACAAGAGAAAAAACGCCATCTGACCAAATCCAAGGCTTAAACACGGTAGTCACGGGAGGCAAAGAACGTTGGCGTGCGACATTTGGCGATTGTCCACTACAGCGAACTCCGGCGTGGCAGATTGGGCAGAAATACTAGCCGAAAAAAAGCGTTTTAATCGGATCCTTTTTGAAAACGTCAGCAACAAGACACAGAGATAAGTGGGAAAAACATTGGGCGTATATTAGGCGTACATTTTTTTACACAGGTGCGATCTTCATATTCTTGTTCATCTCCCGCTTACCAAAAACATGCAAGACACAGAAACATACGAACTCAGTCGGTACCTCCCGCCATACCGCTCGCTGCTGGACCCGGAGAAACGCTTTGATTACCGCAGCCACAAGTACGTGGATCCATCGGTGGACCTACGTGTTTGCGAGCTGGTGGGCCGCAACAAGAAGAACGCGTCGGGACCTGAGGAGTCGATCAAGATGAAGTACCGATCGCTCTTGACCCCGCTCACGAGCACGGGTCGGCGTATCATCGACGCTGCCTCCGACACGCTTTCGATCAAGTCGTTCAAGTCGTCGCGGTCCAATGCGTCGCTGCGCCGCTGTTTTATCGCCCAAAACACACAGAGTCTCGTTGATCTCCCCGATGAAATTTTGCTGCTTATCTTTAGCTTTTTGCAAAATTGGGGGGACCAGCACAGCCTCGTCCACCTGCTTTACGTAAGCAGGCGGTGCAACCAGATGGTGAAACCGGTTTTGTATGCGGATCCGTACGTGACCTCGACGTACCGGCTCGGCCAGCTTGTACACACGCTGAACAACAACAAGCAGCTTGCACTGATGGTACGCAAGCTCGATCTGTCGCGGCTGCGCCCGGGCGTCGATTTGGATGACAGTACGACCCGTTTTTACGAGAGCTTGCTTGCTGACAGCGACGAAGACAATGTTCCTGGGCTCGGCGCAAACGAGGTTCTGGCCGGCTGGCGCGACTGGCGGTACCGTGACCACCCGTTGTACGGGTTGCAACGCAGCAGCAGCACGGTTCGGTTGACGGCTGCGACTGTGAGCGCAGTGTCGTCGTCGTCGTCGTCGGCGTCATCGTCGTCGACTTTGTCGTCGTCGCACTGGCGTCGATCGTCGGTTTCGTCTAGTTTGAGTTCTGCAGCCGGGTCGTTGTTTTCGATGTCGAACGAGTCGCAGGACAGCGAGCTGACACGGGCGTTGTCACTGTCGCCGAGCCGGTCGCGGTCGTCGAGAGCGCGGTCGGCGTCGCTCGGGTCGAAATCGGCGTTGATCTCGTCGCTCAAGAAAGTTTTCAAGACCGAAGGTGAACACAAGCGTCAGCCACCACAGGCTGAAATCCGTGCACTTTTTGAAGATTACTTGACTCGGCTGACCGAGTCAAACAACATGGCACACGCACAGACGCTGCCATGTCCTGCGCGGTCGCGGCCGCAGAAGCCTGTGGCGCCGTACTCGACGCCACACCCGTATCAGAATCGGTTTCTCAGCAAATATTGTTTCTCAAAAGACGTTCCAATCGGCTATGTTTTGCACCTTTTGGACGAGTGTGAGAACCTGGTGCACGTGAATTTGAGCGGTGTTTCGTGCAGTGTTGATTTCGAGATGGGAGACTATGAATATTTCGACTGGGAGACTTCCAAGGGCCATCTGCGGCCTCACAGAGCCGCCAGACGCGGCTCGAACCCGAGTTATGGGTCTCTTTTGCTGGACAAAGAGACCGGCGACTCTCAGAGAGCGTACAGGGAGAAAGTGGCACGGTACAAGTCTGTTCGGCCGATCTATTGGTCCGATACGTTGCGAGAGATCAACTGGGACTCGGGCGATTGTCGCAAGCTGGACTTCAGCCTCATTTGGAGCAGCATCATGAACTTGAAGAAACTCGAACGTCTAGACCTGCGGTCTCTTGTTTGGCTCAACAAGTCTACCATCGCAATGTTGTTGGCCAACTGCAAGTCGAGAAACACACTTGAGTACATTGATTGCACCGATTCAGGCATGCGGAAGTCACTGCCTTGGGCCAAGAAGCGCACGGTCAGGGAGTGGAACAAGTATTTGCGGCTCGAAAAAAGACTTGCGGCTGTTGTTCCTCCAATATTTGTGCCGGATCCGGCTGCAGATGCCCGTCAACAGCGGTTGGAGAATATTGGAACGGAGTATTACTAGGTAGCGGAGCGGGTTGAATGGTAGCTTGCGATTTGCTGGCTCAGTGTTGAGTCTTTTATTATGGTATCAGCTGATTTTTTTTCGTTTTTCATTTGGTATTTGGTATTTGGCTTTGGATTTAGGTGTTTATTTCTTACGTAGGAACACGTTGAAACGGGTTCTCTATAGCTTATTAATTGTGTTATATTTTGCTGGAATGGATCTGATAACGGTTTGAGATTACCAGATGCGGAAGTGATGACAATAAAAAATGTTTTTTATTTCTTTTTAGCACAGCCGTGAACGAAGGAACAAAGGAACGGACGAAGGAACGAAGGAACGAACGAAGGAACGAAGGAACGAACGAGCGTAGCGAGCGAGTGAGTGAGTGAGTGAGTGAGTGACAGAGTGACAGAGTGAGTGACACAGAGAGGGAGAACTCGAGATACTCAGACATCAAATGACTAAACACTGAAAAAGAGAGAGAGCAAATTCTAATGCTTGAGCGAGCGAGGCGTATGCCACCCTATCAAGAAGATCCTTTCCCTCATCTCTCTATCAGCCAGAAAGAACTGCCAACCCAATGTACATGAACCCTCACGTCGTTGGTGAACTTGTTCATCTCCCCCAAGATTCTGGCTATTGCGTGCAGATCTGTATGTCAAAGTTTGAGAAGTGTGTACATACAATCACTTTCCTACACGTCTGTGATCACAGCACACAGCCGGTGCCTCCCGTGACGTTGCCGCAACCTGCCCAACTCTGGAAAAGATGAACTTGCTCAAAATAAAATTTTCCAAATTTGGTTGCTACCACTTTTGAGGATGCAAGTAAATTTTGAAACTAGGTGAAATAAAATGGTTTTTTGAGTGTGATTGAAGGTGCCTAATGTGCTGCTTGTAGTTTCATTGAGACGTGGCAATCTTGCGAAGCCTTTTTGGAAACACTCGGATGTTGAACGTCAACTTGCTTGACCAAAGGGCGAGCGAGGCGAGTGATTTGCAAGACAACTGCGACGTGCTTACCAGCTGTTCGCTATGACAGGTTTCACTCGGTGACTCGACATTTGTAAGCTCATATATACCTCGAATTTATATTGCAGGACTCTATCTGTTGGATGAACCAGTACGTCATCATTTGGGTGAAACCCGACCTGTACGTAAGTGCTCGGGGTACGAGCGAGTCAAACGCCAATCTCCACTGCACAGGTAGCACAAACGTCCATTAAGCCGTTTCCCGATGTTTTGCAAAACAAAAAAAAAAAGCAATGCTAGAGACACTCGATTTGACGATAAGAGGTCGGTAACTGAGTGGGCGACTTGTCATTTAAACCACTCATCACTCGTTTTGCTCGTGATTCACTCCGCTCGTCTTGCTCTCCGTCGCAAGGAATCAGCCCATTTGGTAGCCAATGAGAAAAGTTTTTTTTAACCAGCCAGACGTGTGGTAGCAAGAATTTCGGCCACACAGACGCGGTGACTAGAGGAGATTTGAAGAAGTTCTTGATCTATTTCAACACATGACAGTGGACTACGACAAAAGCCTTGTTGTCAACTACCGGCGAGTCCTGCAAACAATTTGAAAACCTACAACACTGGGAATGCGGGGATATCCACTACACCACCGTCCCTTCTGCCAGTTCAAGCCTTCTACAGAGTTGCTACGTGTTCTCCAACACCAGTCCACTCGAATCACCCATCAAAGCCGCCTTTTTTTCTTGTGAAATCGCCTTGCTACCAAATTCCTGCCCGCAAAGTCTGGGCAAAAAGTTGCAGATTTTTATGGCTCTCAGAGGTGGAAAAAAAAAAAAAATTTGGAAGCACCGTTAGATTGTTTTTTCTCGTTTTTTGCATCAGTATTCATTGTGGTTGCAAAATTGTTTGCCGAATATACGAGCGTCAGGTTTGCTGCAACGCGTCCAGCACAGCAACAAAACAGCCCAGGAACCCAGTCACGGAGTCTCCGACACGGGAGATCCGCCGCAAACCAAAGAAAAGCCATTTTGTGCATTTTCTCCTAGGGAATTCGAGAGCTGCCACCAAGCTATCTAAAACCCCCCATACTGTCATACAGCTGTGCAAACTCCTCTCAGAACGCCGAGAACAGTCTTCGCACCGACGGAGCACGTCTCGGCAAGCAGATGAAACTCAACGAAGACCCGCCTTTCCATTCTCCAGGCACGGAATCACGGAATATCCCATCAACTAGTTCGGGAGCCACGCTTGGAAGTCCTCTTTTTCGCAAACATCAGCACAAGTTTTCACCAGAACAAAACTCCAGCATACAACTTGCGGACACGCAGGCTAACCAGCAACTGCAGAAACACTCGGGTCTGTCTCAATTGCCCTACTTGCAGAAGTTACCTCCTCCACCACCACCTCCGCTACCGCCTTTCCCTACGCAACAGCTCCCGATCCCGCGCCCGCAGAGAGAACAACTCGTGTCTATCAACCGGCACGTGATGAAATCGCTACTGAACTCAACGCCGCCACCGCCTCCACCTCCAGCCAGCACAGGGGCCCCAGTAAACGCCGCCGCTGACGCCGTCGAACCGCACTCGTCTGCGCTCCAGCTGTACGAGCCGGTGCAGCAACAACAGCAGGAAGTGCCTCGTTTCATCCCGCTGCCTGGATACCCGGTCATCCCGTCTGGGTACGTTCCGGTGATGATGTCACCGCAAGGGTTTCTAGTTCCGATGCAGTTTTCACCAACTCCTGTAAGCGGCGACTCGCAACAGCAGCAACAGCAGCAGCAGCAGCACCACCACCACCACCAAACACCGATTGAAGAGCCCGTTCCACTGCGTCCGCACGGACCAATCAAGCGCATAACACAGCTGATGAATCCCATGTCGCCGGAGCCTGTGAAGCAAGAGGAAGAAGAGGAAGATCTACAGACAAGAAAAAGAAGCTTTGAACAAGACAATCTCGATGAAGCGGAGCAGCCGGAGAAAGTACGCAGACTAGACAGCAACGATAAGCTGGCTGCGTTGCGGCTTTCGCTGCTATTGAGTCACAAAATTTCCTCGCAACAACAGCAGCGTCGCCACACACAAGAAGATATTCTTCGTTACAGAGAACTCCGCACACACTACATCGACAAGTTCAACGCCCTGTCGTGCATCGACAACATCGAACACCCTTTTGCACCGGAAAACCAGTCTGCCAACACATATCTTTACGGACTTGAGCGCGATCTGTCTGAAAAAAGAGACCTGGAGCTTATTCGAATCGAGTTGAGTCGCCGATACCGCAAAGAGCAGATCCTGCGCCATTACCTGGACGACATTCTAGAGGTTTATGGCGAGATCTGTCTCGATTACACAACGCGGATGGTGAAATTCAAAAAGTTTCTGCAGCAACAGAGAGAGCTTTTACTCTCAGACAAGGACAACTTGTACAATGTTGGGCTCTCAAAATCTGAAAAGCTGTGGAAATCGGTGCTTCCGTGCGACTTTCAAAGTTCTCCTGAACAAGTACAGCAACAGCTTTCTAGTAACGCTAAAGAGACGACTCCAGAGACAATGGAGAGCAAAGACAGTTTCTCTTCTGGCAACTCGTCGGCTGCTGCAGGACCGAAGAGGATAAACAGGAAAAGAAAAGTTGGCCGGCCTCCGAAGAAAAGACCCGAGACTCCACTGGAGACGGTTCTCGATGGAACTGAGCTGGTTTTACGAGACGACCAATTTGAGCAACTGACAAGAGATCAGTCGAAATCGTATGAAACACACGTTTTGCGGAACCCAAACACGGAAATCGCTGACCAGTCGGAACTACAGAGTCTGTGGGAACATTACAAGATGGCGTTCCACAAGTCCAATGCACCTTGTTCAGTCACCAAGGCCCCGTCGATTACGAAAAAGACAAGAAGTGTGCTGAAGAATCTGGCCACCAACCACGAACTGCGCCGCAAACCAGACAGAAAAAGCAGAGAGTCCAACAACTCGCTTTCTGTTGAAATCAAACACAGCGAGGTTCCCGGGGTTGTGTCTGAGCCGATCATTGTGGTTGGCTCTCAGCAGATTCCAGACTGGGAGAAGAAGATCGAAGAGCTCCGTGGAAACGCCGGGAATCCGGCGTCTCTTGAAGTGCGCAATTACAAGAGACCCGCGGGGCTAACCACCGCTGAGATTGACAGCGATCTACAGCTGTTATATCCAGACAAGAGCATATAGTGATTAAATTGTAATACCAAATGAAGAAGGAAAACGCAAAAAAAAAAAAAAAAAACAAGAAAACAAAACATGATCAAGACGTCGCGACAGCTGCGCAGTGGTCCAGCGGCTTACCCGGCCAAAATGTTTGATTTTCCACAGGAAGACAAACGGTATATATACAGGATGTGTTACCCGGCTGAATCTAATGACCCAGAGTTTTTTTTTTTTTTTTTGTGTTTTTTTTGCTTTGGCAGGCTGAAGTTTACGCGGCGGAGCAATTTCAGCGGGACTGTAAAATTTTTTTCCTGGGTAAATCTAGGTCTGCAGTAGCCGGGTGCGGTGGCAAATCTGTCCACTGGACAAAAGTGCCCCCTCTTGCGCCCTCCGCTCCGCGGGCGACCCTGGTGGTTTCCCCACACCGCCGCGGTGAATCACCCTTCTCGTATGGGGACTTTTTTTTTTTTGACTCGCCCGCGCGCCGGGCCCCTGGTCCGTCGCGGGCGTGCCGCGTGGGTGCCGCCGGGAGCCTTGTTTCTCCTCTGCCGCCGCTGAGGGATCAGGGAAAATAGCGAGAAAATTTTTTTTCTTTTGTCTTGTTGAAGTTGAAGAAAATCGAAATTTTGGAAAATGGAAAATTACTGTATCCAAAGTTTGCTTCTACATATTTCTTCTTCTTCTTCTTTTTTCTTTTGAACCTGAAGATTTGTTGACCTCTGAGTTTACATAACTTAACGTATCGATAATTACAATATGGCTGAAGAAGAAGTAAGTTAGAGAGCATTTGGTGTCGGACAACAAAGGCACACACACAGACAAGGCTGAATGCAATCATGGTGGGACTCCGAGTTTGATACATCTCTGTCGGAGTTCCCCATCATGTAAAATGGTCGCGACTGTACAGCTTGAACACAAGAACAGCAACTAACAATAGGGCTGTGCCCATCTATTTAGCACACCTTCGAGACCGCTGATGCCGGTTCTTCTCTTACCTACCCAATGCAATGTTCTGCATTGAGAAAGAACGGTTTTGTTGTCATCAAGTCCAGACCATGCAAGATTGTTGACATGTCCACCTCCAAGACCGGTAAGCACGGTCACGCTAAGGTCCACTTGGTTGCCATCGATATCTTCACTCAAAAGAAGTTGGAGGATCTTTCCCCATCTACTCACAACATGGAGGTTCCATTCGTCAGAAGAACCGAGTTCCAATTGTTGGACATTGACGACGGTTACTTGAACCTGATGACCAACGACGGTGAGACCAAGGATGATGTCAAGGCTCCAGAGGGTGAGCTTGGTGACAAGTTGCAAGCCGATTTCGACGAGGGTAAGGACTTGTTGGTCACCATCATCTCCGCTATGGGTGAGGAGGCCTGTGTTTCCTACAAGGAGGCTCCAAAGGGTAACTAAGTTGAGTTATAGATATATACAATCCCAATAGCGAAACTTTTTGATCAAGAAGAGTTTTCTCGGGGGTTGAAGCGTAACCTCGCTTGGGAAGCTCTCTTGCGTATATAATTTACAAAGGATGTTGATTTATCTATAGCACTTTTAATTCAAAACAACATTAAAAAAAATAAACCACACATTACAGTAATCCTCCTTTTATAACCATTCCATAAACGCATTAAGTAACCACATGTACCCCGCCCACTCACTCAGTCCAGCTTGTCTATGTGGGCCAGTCTGTCTAATATCACCTGTTTGCTTGTTTCTTGGAACTCGCCACTCAAAAACATCTCATCCAGCACGTTGTACACTTTGTAAAAGTTGAATATAATATCAAGCTCGCACACGTTGTTGAAATAGCTGTCCAACACTTCCACAAATAGGTGAACAACTTCCAAATAGCTTAGTTCGTTATCGTGTGCATCGACGCAAACGATGAAAAAAAGCCCATTGTACCTGCGATAGATCAACTTGTGATTCTCAAAACTGACGAAGTTAGACTGTTTTTGGTGGTCCCGTGACGATATCAGCTTGTGGACTTTGCGGATTGTGTGTCTCTTTTGTGTCTCACTGTTTGCGGTATACCATTTGGAAATCCGTAACTTTCCTTGTCTGTTTAGCGCAATCAGGAACTGTATGGCCATTTTGGGCAATTTCGTCTGCACCTGTTGACGTCACTATTCAGATCGTCTTTGGTCAATACCATGCCAGTTCCCGAACTCATCCTCCAAAAAAACCTAGAGGGACATGAAAAAACAGTAGACACCTGAATTCTTTGCGTCGATCGACCCAACATGGTCCCAACACGATTTTTTTTTTCTCTGTTGCGGCGACTGCTGCAGTAGCTTGCGATAACAATAGCGTACAGTAAAAAATCATCTGTCTAGTTTCCTCTTGTTTTCTACCGAGTTATTTGTTCCTTTTTTGTACCTTCTTTGTTTCTACGCGTTTTCCTTCTAGCTGCTGAGCATTACAACCGTGCACTGCAGTTCTGTACAAGTCGTCTTGCTAGCTGGCACCGAGTCTGACATAGGGTAAGTCATCTTTTACCGCGCTCAACTAGTACGTCAGTGCCCTCGTGTCCCACACGTATCCCTCTGGATCAAATCTGGGGGAACGCGATTTGAAGTTTCAAAAGTTACCCGCACAGTAGCGCCATCCTTCACCTTCACACTGTGTGCGCGACGACCTAGTGCACCGCCACATCTGTCTTGATTTTTTTATTTTAC
This sequence comes from Ogataea henricii, assembly GCA_003705115.2. Lineage (NCBI taxonomy): Eukaryota > Fungi > Ascomycota > Pichiomycetes > Pichiales > Pichiaceae > Ogataea > Ogataea henricii. The sequence continues at coordinate 41,445 of PPHT02000035.1, read as the reverse complement.
AGTTGCGTGCGGCGCGAAATCAAGCTGGCGCGGGCAAGCCGGGTCTCCAAACAACAAGAGAAATCTTAGTTTTCGTGTATGGACCCGTACTTTCTCTCCGCAACACGTCTTTGTGGTTGTATAAGGGCAGCGTACTTTAGAGTTTACCAGTTCTACATTGTCGACGTTGGATTACAATCAGACGTTTGGTGTACACTTCAGACGTTGACTAACCGAATCCAAAAACCCAGTTCAGCTTTGCAAGGTTTATCTTTCCAAGGAGTTGAGGTTTGACTGCAGGTTAAAAAAATTTAGCAGGAGAAGACAAAAAAATTTTTTTCCTCTTGAGAATTTTTTTTTTACTGCCTTGCCCCAAATCTTGGCGAAGCTTAAAAAAAAAAGAAGCAAAAAAAAAAAAAAAACTCAAGTGAATTTTTTCAACATCTGTGCACCGGCTCGGTGATCAGCATTCAAACTTGTCTTGGTAGCTGAGAGATACCACTGGTTCAAATCTACTGTTGCCGCAGCAGATTCAAGTGGCCCTGATTAGCACGTGCAACTCGCTTCCCTACATGTTTGCCCCGCCAAGCAAAAACAACGCCAAAAACAGTAACAACAGCCAGGTTACCTCATTTGTGGACAGATTGCTTGCAAATCCAATATCCTTCCAACCCGCCCGCCAACCTGACAAGGTTACTTTGAAACCGTCGACTTACATCACGTTTCAAAGTTCCAAGCGGACAAAGTCGCCAAAAAAAGACGGCAACGTTGAAAAGACTGATTTAGATATCCAGTCACTACAAGAGAACGGCCCAGAACCCATGGTGAGACCAAAATCTATGGCAGAGGCCGTTGCCTTGTACACAGGCAAGAAGTATTTATCGAAAAAGCAACGCAAAGAACTCGGTCCAAAGCCAGTGAAAGTTGCCAAACCAGTTGAAAACAAAGGTTTGTTAGCTGCACCAGTGGAGAACAGCGTTGTTTTATCAGACGCTGAGTTTGAGGGCAATGAAACAGACACTGCTTCGAATACAGTGAAGGAAGCTGAAAACGAAGAGTCCAGTGACGAAGATTTCCAAACTGCCGATGAGAACGATAGCGAGAGCGCAGAGGAATCTTCTCCTGAAGAGAGCAGTAACGAGGATAACGATGAACAAGACGATCTGAGTGAGGCTTCTGAGGACCCTGAACAATTGAAGAAAGATCTTTTGGATGACTTGCATAAAAGCGATAACGAGGAGGAAGATGACGATGTTATCTCAGAAACTCCCGAAGGGCAAGCTGCAGCTGATGACGACGAAGAAGAAGATGACGATGACGAGGAAAAAACCGGATCAAAGACCAAAGAGACTCCCCCAACGTCTCCCGATGATCCTCTTGATTCGCTCGTAAAAGGAGAGCTTGTCAGAAGTCGCTACGACGATTCTGAGTTTTTCGACCTTGATGAAGTGCACGAAGACAGAGGATCCAATGGATCTGCAAGAATATACAAGTCGTGGAGGGAGTTCAAAAACAGGGCAGGGCCGCTCGGTTTGCTGAATCACGGAGTTACCTGCTACATGAACTCTGCAGTTCAAGCTTTGTGCCACATTCCTGCTCTCTTGCATTATTTGGTGGATGTTCACCAGAATAAGTACAAGAACTCCATCAGCCAGAACTCGGTCACGCAAGTTCTTGCCGATACTGTGGCCAAGATGTTCAGGCTGGATAACAAAGGCGAGAAGAAAGTGAGAACCATCAATCCTAAACGGTTGATCAAGAGATTGGAGGATATCAACTGCATGATGTCGGAATGGCAGCAGGAGGATTCTCACGAGTATTTCATGTCTTTGATGTCTCGTCTTCAAGAGGATTCGACTCCAAAGGGCGTCAAGTTGAACCAGAGTATAATCTATGACATCTTTGGTGGACTTCTCAGTCAGACTGTTACTTGTCAAAATTGTGGACATATCTCGACGACTGCACAGGAGTTTTACGATCTTTCGCTAGGGTTGGACAACGCAAAGAAAAGAACTAGCAGCATCATCGATCCTCAACAGTTGTTTGAGCTCAAGAATAAGATCGAGGCTGCCAAGTCGAGCAAGCCGGATTCGAAACAGCAGTTGTCTGAGTTTTTGAAGCAAAAGATTTTGTTGGCACAAGAAGCAAAGAGAAGCAGATCACAGACTCCAGAGCCTCAAGAGTTGCAACAGAACTCGCCGTCTCCACAGCAGCAGCAACAGCAGCAGCAGCCACAGCAGCAGCAGCAACAACAACAACAACAATCATCGCAGCAGCAGCAGCAGCAGCAGTCCAGTGACATGCAACAGTCTCAACCGGTGAACTCAAAGTATTCCATCGAAAACTCTTTGCGGGAGTTCTTCTCTCCAGAACTGCTCAAGACAGACAAAAAGGACAAGTCCGGGTATGTGTGTGAAAACTGTAAGAAGACGACGAACGCAATCAAGATCTCGACGATTGAGCGCGCACCCGAAACGTTGGCAATCCATCTCAAAAGATTCCGGTTCAACGGTTCCTCATCCATGAAGGTGAAGACTAATGTGTTTTACCCTGACACTTTGGACTTGACCGAGTACACCACATCGATGGACGTTCCTACAAAATACAAGCTGAGTTCTGTGATTGTTCACCAAGGCCGTTCTGTTTCTTCAGGACATTACATTGCGCATTGCAGGCAACCTGATGGGTCGTGGGCCACATACGATGACGAGTATATCAATAAGATCAAGGCCCGCGATGCTCTGAGAGACGAGAGTGCGTATGTGCTGATCTACAACAGACTTACGCACAGATCTGTTGGCTCTTCATCCAAGAGAAAGAGAGATGAAAGTGTTTCCAATGGAAGTGGCAGTGGCAGCGGAAGTGGCAGTGGTAGAGGTTCACCAGCAAAGAGAAACAAGCGGTTCAAAAACAACAACTTCAAGTGAATCCAACATTAGAGTTGAGCTTTCACGGTACCTGTTTTGTAAAAATCCCTGCATAATGTATATTAAATGAATTGTTTTTGAATTGTTTTCAGGTTGAATTATCAGCATCGGAGTATTCTGAAACTTCTATTTTTTCAATACTTATATGTACAAGACCGCTCTAGTTTTCCCGTATTATTTCTCGACGGCTATTCCCATACTCTTGGCAGTGGAAATGACACTCTTGCAAATGGTTTGCAACGGGATGTCGGCGTGAGTCTCGTCGCTCTTCTTGATCTTGGCAATTTCGTAGACATGCTTCAAGCTGATGGTAGCTGCAGGCTGGTTCGCCAACTTTCCCTTACCGAGCACGTCAGAACCCTTCTCCAGTCCAGTTGTTTGTCTGAGCAGCCACGTGGTTGTTGGAGACTTCGTCACAAACGAGAAACTTCTGTCTGGTCTGACTATGATCTTGACTGGAATCGGCGTTCCAGGGTTGTAGTGCGCAGTTCTTGCGTTGAACTCTTTGCAAAAGTCGATGGCCTTGACACCTTTGGATCCGAGGGCAGGTCCGACTGGTGGCGTTGGAGCGGCCTGACCGGCACCAACTATGAGTTTGACGGGTATGTTTTTGATGGCCGACATGGTTGGAGGAAATTGAAAACCAGGTGTTCGAGAGACTCTTGCTGATGGTGACGATGAATTTGAACTAATATTTCAACCGACGTAAAAATTTTTGGAGAAAGGTGAAAAATCGCTAAACTGAAAAAGTCCGCGTCGATCGTCGCGCGTTCCTTGTACGACGCTAACACGAACGGGGAGCCAGCAAGAACTTGGGCAGGTGGGTATGTGAGAAACCAGTGCAGAGCGATCACGGAGCTGGCTATGGGGCAGCGAGCTGGAGGTGAACTTCTCAGCTGAGCAGGTCCTCTTATTGACCCACACAACGGTGAAGTGCACTCCTTCATCAAAATTGGTCTGGGTTCGGCTTCCCACCCGTGTGGCAACTGTACAAACCAATGAAATGTCTCGCCTCCATCGCCAGTCATTCGGTGTTCCGCTCGAAAGTTAGTTGGTTGCTTTGCTTCAACTCCGCTGGTGCGAGGTGTACGGAGTCTGGCAGATCAAGTGACTATTTCGACAAATAAATACCCGAAAATAAAAAGCTTTTTATAACAATTATATCATCTTACAAAGGCACACCTCGCGATGGGCGATTCCCGGTGGTTGCACTTCTCTATCTCTTGCCTTTCTTTTTGTTTTTTTCCAGCATTGCAATGTGTGCAACGCTTTGATCAACCTGGGTATGTTCGTGGTCGATCGATGGAATGAGTTTCCGACAACCGTGAACACCGTCGATCTCGTCCACGAGAGTGCACATTTGCACAGATTGTAACCATGGGTCATTGAAACACTCGTCGATCGAGATTCTGCAGGCAGGCGCAAGACTCACCATCCGCCCAATTAAACCCCTGCAGTCCGCGGAAAGAGCACTCAGAAGTCGCTGTTCTCCCATGAGGTTCGATGTGTGTTTGAGAGTGTCTTCCGAATCAGGAGCCTCGTTCGAGTTCGACGTCGAAGGAGGAGGCGTAGGCATTTCCTGCGGCGCCGGAGGCGGCAGAGCGAGTGCCTCCGACTCGCAATAGTTTGGAGGATCCGGTAGTCTTCTGAGCAAGTCGCCAAAGGTCACGCCGGGTTCTCTTGAAGCAAACAACTTGAAGCTTGGATCGCTCAACTTAGGAACTTTCCACGGGAACTTCCGCAACATCATACAGCAGTACATGATGGCAGACGACCAGATATCCACGGGTCTAGGGTCGTATTTGTTGAAAACACAAACCTCAGGAGCCAAATATGGATCCGAACCCACGATTCCTTGAGCTTCGATCAGGGTGTTGGAGAACGGATACTGGAACACGACTGCAGACCCGAAATCAATAATCTTCACGATTCCTTCTTTCGAGATGACACAGTTATCGAGCTTCAAGTCTCTGTGTGCTAGTCCGATCGAATGGATGTACTTGATTCCGTTGAGAATCTGCTTGAAACAACAGTTGATTTCTTCTGTCGACATCTTGTTCGACATCACAATCGCAAACAAATCATAGTCGCAATATTCCATCACCTGGACAATCCGCTCGTTCTCATACGAGATCTCGATGGTTTCGATGATGTTTGGATGCTTCAAAGTCGATCCTATGCAGTACTCGCTGGTGATTTTCTTGGTGTAGTCTTTCTTCGATTCGTGCTGGTATTTGGCACGGAACTCCTTCACGGCAAACACTTTCCCGTCAGACACGCGCTTCACCAGTTTGACGAGCCCGCCTGCGCCTGCACCGAGGTTTTCGCCAAACTTGCTGTATCTTTTGCTGAAGGGAATCTGCGGCGTTGTATTCCCACCCACCGAAAGTGGTGCGTACGACGTCGACGACGGAGTCGTGGAGTATGTGGATGCCGGAGACGTTCCAAACGAGGATTGTCTTCTGGAAAACTCGAGTGGAGACGTGCTGTATTCTGTCGTTGGTGTCGTGGACGGACTGCCGGTGGCTGGATCTGCGGCCGAGAACGTTGGGGCATGGAAAGTCACTGTCGACGTGGTTGGAGTGGCCACGGAAGGCTGGGTAATCGAGGAGATGGACAGCTGGCGCTGGCCGCTGAGTCCGGCGCTCAGGTTTGACGTTCTGGGCGTCGAAGACATGGTGGCTTGCGACGAGCTGCTGAGAGACACCGATTTGCGGAAAAACCGACGCAGGTCTGCCATCGAGGAATGTCTTGAGCCAGGGGTGTTGGACAGCGTTTGGGCGGTTGGAGTGGTGCTTTCTGCGCTGGATTGAGAAGAAGGAGATTGTCCGGTGTAGTCTTGTTGCGGTTGCAGTTGCTGAGGAGACGACGAGAATTGGTCAGCATAGGTGGTGGTTCCTCTGCGCGACTTGGAGAAGAAGTTGACGAGCGAGGTGTTGGACTTGGATGTGCTGAGCACGCCGCTGGAGGGAGGGCCGGCGCCGATGGCTGCAGCACGAGCCTCCTGGACCTGTTGGACCTTCTGTTTGGAGATGATGAAACGGGGCTCGAGCTGTTTGGGCGACGAGATCGCTGGCGACGAGATCTGCGTGCCCGAGATCACCTGGCCATTCGAGAGGAACACCGAGTTGGACCCTGCTGTGACCGACGAGCTCGTGCTGGAGACACCGGTGGGTCTTCCGCCCGGCGCAGAGTACGGGATAGCGTTGGAAAGCGACGGAAGGAATCCGGACCCGGAGCTCGGGATCTTGAGGCTTGGCGGTCTGTGTGGGTATGACGTGGAGACAGGGGTGGATGATCCGCTGCTTGGTGCCGAGAATGCTGGTGCAGGGATGTACTTTACGGGGATGGCGCCCGTTGAAGGAGACTCTGTGCTGCCGTGGACTTCAGTCACAACGGAGCGTCTTCTGCCGTCGTCGGCCGCTGCGGCCCCGGCAGAGGTCTCAGAGACACCCGACACGCCGGGATGTGAGGCCGTGTCGGTGATGGAGGAGGCATCGTCGGGCGAGACGCCTTCGAGCGATATGGTGGTGGTGATGGTTTTCTGGTACTCGTTTTCGTCGGTGAGGATTTCGGCAGTGTTGACCCTGAGATTTGAGGAGGCAGACGGCCTTTTTTTGTGCTCGTTGATCAGCTTGGTCAGCGATGACACTCCAGGCTTGCGCTCGTTGCCCTCTTTTGACATGGTTGGTAGATTGGTGCGTGGTGGGTCCGGTGGGACGGAGTAAGTGGGCACAGCCAATTCCAAAGCAAACAGGCCAGACGGACGGCAGCGGTGCTTCTGTTGGTCAGTTGGAAGTTTTTAAAGCGCCCGCACCACAGAAAGAAACAAACTCTTGAGCTGTGTCTTGTTCCGGCATCGGTAGATTATATTTTTCTAGGACAAGATTTGTTTGTTCTGCAAGTATGCAGCCCGAGAAAAACCAGAGCAAATTGCCCGCGAGCGAGCGAGCTCGCGGGCGCGCGTGTCCGCGCCGGCCACCGCGCGTTTCGCAGACATTCTCCCGTGCCCCCTCGCGCGCTGGCGCTGGCGCTCCCTCGCTCGCTCCAACTCGCTCACAAACCGAACGGCGCCCCTGCGCCGCTCGCCGTGATAAGATAATAGATAACCACCGGCCAATAACACGCGAGCATTTCTTTTACCAGCCTTCGGCTACAAACGTACCGAACAACGCTCCGTCAGCCGTCTTCAGTATATACAACGTTACACACATGGTTCAGTAGCGCGGCCGTTTGGCGCGGTCGTGGTTGTTGTACGAGCCGTAGCTGCGTTTCCTCGAGTCCTTTCCGTGCGACCCATTCGAGCCATTCGAGCCGTTCGAGCCATTCGAGCCACCAGAGCCACCGGGTCCACTGGTCCCTGCATCGCCACGGCCACCGGGTCTCGAGGGAATACCGGCCCCTGGTCTTCTGGATCCCGGTGAATCGTAGACTCCGCGACCGCCGTCGCGAGAAACCTCGTCGCGCGCGTCACGTGAGCGCGCGTCACGTGCCTCGCGCCCACCCGAGTTGGAACCTCTGTAGCTATTACGGTCTCTAGAGTCGCGCTGGTAGCCACCGTACTGGCCACGGTACGGCCCGCCGCGGTTGTCGCGCTGGGCCGTGGTTGGCGGCATTGGTGGAGGCGGCAGCGGCGGCAGCTCGCCGGCGTCGTCCGACTTTCTTGGTCCTGTTGGAGGTCTTGAAAGAGCCTGTTGTTTCTGCTGCTGCTGTTGCTGCTGTTGCTGCTCTCTCTGCTGCTGCTGTCTCTGCATCATCAGCTTCTTTTCGGCCTCCAACCTCGCGAGCAGTTTGGTTTTCTGGTCGTCCTGATCCGGGGTCGGCTTGCGAGACGCGGGCTCGGTAGTCGGCGCCGAAGGTGTGCTTTTTGGCTGTGCGGCAGGTTTTGCAGGGGTGGTTGGTCCCAATGGGATCGTCTTTGCTTCTTCCGTGGGTTTCGGAGGTTCCGTGGGTTTCGGAGGTTCCGTAGGCTCCGTAGGCTCCTTAGGCTCCTTAGGCTCCTTTGCCTCCTTTGCCTCCTCCTTTGCCTCTTTCTTCGGCTCCTCCTTCGGCTCCTCCTCCTTTTTCACCTCCTTCTCCCCGTCTGGCCTGTCAATATCCATCGCATCCGTCGAATCCTTCGCCTCCTTCGCTTCCACCTTCGCCTCCTTCACCTCCTTCTTCTCCTTCTTCTCCTTCTTCTCCTTCTTCTGCAAACCAACCAGCCCGTACGGCTTGATCGTGCCTGGCGCGCTCGCCGCGCTGGCTGCGCTCGCCGCCTTCAACTGCTCGAGCCTCTGCTTCTCCTCCTGCTCCTTGCGCAGCCTCTCTTGCTCCTCCTTCTTGCGCCTCTCGGCCTCCAGTCTCTCCTCCCTCTTTTTCAACAGCGCCTCCTTCTGCTCGGGCTCCATCTCGTAGAAGTCCCACATGTGCACGCAGTTGGCCTTCTTGGACGAAAGAAGCACAAAAAGAGCGTTCGACGCCAGCTTGATGTCCTCTCTCGTGTCAGTGCTGTAGATGAGGGCCAGACGGTTGACCAGAGCCTCCGAGTGGTCTTCCACAACAGGGAAAGCGCCCAGCAGGTTCTTCAAAAACACAATGGCGTTCGTCCGCGTCGTGTAGTGGGACGACTCCAGACACGAGTGCAGCTGCCGATGTAGCGACTTGTGCCAGTTGAACAGCGCTTTGCGGAAATCCTCGTACTCCAGATACTTGTCAGTGCCTGGGATCTTCATGCCGTCCAGCTTCTTCTCGTGGGAGTCAATCTCCATCTTGTCCTCCTCACCTTGTGCCTCCTGCTCCTCCTCCTCCTCCTCCTCTATGATGCCAAACGCGTACCGGTTGTACGTTCTGCTGTCGTTCCGCCAGGTGTTGAGCTCTTTCAGCACCTGGAAGTAGAATATACCCAGGTTCTCTGTCTCTGACGAGGTGTTGGTGAACAGCGTTGTCTCCAGAAACTGCGTCGTGAACAGCTCGTTCAAAACGTACAAAAGCGAGTATCCAGGTGTGTTGATCGAGTGAACCACAAACAAAAACTCGGAGCAAAAAACGGCGTCAAACGACGAGTGCACCAGTCTGGGCAACAGACACCACTCCAGCATCTGTCGGACGCTCTTGTTCATCGCTTCCTCGCTCTCGATCCCCGCAAACCACTCGCTCTTCTCCTTTTCAAGCCGTCCCATCGTCAGCTCAAAGTTCTCTCTGTGCTTGGCCTCGTCCTTTTTCGCATCGTTCGAGATCGCAGACACTGTCGAGAGCTCCAGCTCCAGCCTCTTGAGCTCCTTCTTGGAGAAGTCCTTCTCTCTGCGCGACATCGCTATCTTCCTGTTGAGGTTGTTCACCTGGTTCTTGATCTCGCTCAGTTCCAGCGGATACGAGATCTTGTTGAAACAGATCTCGTACAGCGACAGCTGCCAGAAGCTCACGTAGAACCGAGCGCTGAGACTCGTCCAGTCCACTGAGGGCAGAACAGACCCAATCACGTCCACCACCTCGTTCAAAACAGTCACCTCCTCAACACCGCTCACCTGCTGTCTCTTGATGAACCTGCTCCAATGTCTTCTCCAGATCTGGAACGCCCACTCCGGCTTCACGTTGAACTCTCGTATCAGCCGGTCCAGAGAAATCATCTTGGTTGCGAAAACACCAGAGTCGATGTTCTCGTCTATCATCGTGGTGAACGTGTGCACCAGCGAGTTCAACTCGTCGCAACGGCGGTTCAGGATCTTGAGCGGCTCTTTCGACTTCTCAACGATCTTGTCGGGAAGATTTGACAGCAGGATGAACAGCTCCCCCAGATAGTCGAGCTCCACCAGGTTCCGCAGCAGGTTCTGCGAGCTCTTGCTGGAGTCGACTCTTTTGTCCTGAATCACCATGTACACCAGCCTTCTCAGGCCCGACTCCGAGTTCATCAACAGAATCTGTCTCGAGGTGAGATTGTTGATCGACTGGATCCCGCTCATCGAGCCGATGATCTCCTTCACCAGCAAAACCAGGTCGGTGGAACCACTCGTGAGACTCTTGACGATCAGAGTCAGGATGGGAGCCAGCTGGAACGAGGAAAGGTGTTTTTGCGACAGCTTCCCGATGAACGACGACAGATTCTGGATCCATTGCATGTAGTTCAGCCCGTCTTCTTGCATCGCAAGTCGGTTCGAGTTCAACTTGTTGCAAAGCTGGAATGTCAACGTGTCCCACACAAACCTGCCAAAGAACTTGGAAGACTCAACAATCAGCTCACTCAGACTGCTGTAAGACTCCACGTGGCTCACAAACGTGTTGGTGACTGCCAGCGGGTTCGAGTACGCAATCTTCGACAACTGTCTCATCATGACTCCGAGGTTCTCGTTCGAGAGTCTCTTCAAAATGTCCTTGGTCTTCTTCTCGGCCACATCGTTGTTGTGCTTGATTTCGAAGTTGGTCTTGACCAGAACGTTCTGGTGCTCTCCGTACAGATTGTACCTCGTTTCCAGCGAGTAGTACTTGTCCAGGACCTCGTATGCCTCGTTCACGACCGCCACGTTCCCCACAAACGAAATCGCAGGAAAAATAAACCTCCTGTAGTACTGGAGCCAGCGCTCTTTGTCGCCGCCGTTTTGAAGATTGTGGTTGATTATCCGCACAACTTGGGCGAAGAGAACCGGGTGCTCGGCAATTCTCACGCCGTTGAACCTGAGCAGCTCGCACGACGTCTCGATAAACTGGTTCTCGTTGCTCACCTCTGGAGTTTGTGGTCTTGGTGGCTGTGCAGGAGGAGGGGTACAGACAATCTCGGAGATCGCCGTGTTTTTCGTCACGACTTCAGCGTAGTACGGAGCAATCAGGTCGTGGAAAAACTCGTTGATCAGTTGCGCCACTTCCGAGTCGATCAGAGGTAAAAATGGGAACTGTGCAAGAACGAATAGTGACTCGTGGTACATCTTGTAGGAAAGCAGATGCTTGAGGAACTTGATCTTGTGGAACAGTTGCGCTCTCTCCCTGACTGTCGCAGGTTTTTTTTTTGCAGCAACCACTTCTTTCTTGGTGGCTGTCTGATCCATCTTGATAGGCTTGTTGTAATCGCCCTCGTTGTCGTCGTCGTCTTGGTCCATCACTAAGGGCGCGGCAAGTGCAAGAGCCGATGCAGTGGCTTGGAACGCTTTCTCTTTGAGCTCTTCTTGGTACGATGTGTGCAAGTCGTCGATCTCCTTGTTTTCAACAGGTTTGACGTTGAAGTTTGCATCTGTTTCAAACTCCAGCGGCTTTATCGAGTTGTATATGGAGTGGAAGTCAAACAGTCCTTCTTTGATGAAAAAAACGATTGTTTTCAGTTCCACAGGAGTCCGGTCGCGCGAGTCGGTGTTGAGCAAGAAGGACGTGACCAGTGACTGGATGGTGTTGTTTGCGTGCAATGGTTTCCACCAAGATGATTTTTTAACAACCTGCAAGATCAATTGGTCATCCTTATCGATGAAAAACGAAAAGACGCTCAGAAGAACCAAGAACGAACGTGTAGGATCCAGCTTGAAGTGTCCGATGAGACTCTCGATCACGTGCACAAAGTGGTCGACTTTGTAGAGCGAGTCCTCTTGTTGGAAAAAATCCATGGTTTCGACAGCGAGCTTCGAGTAACCTTCGCTCGACTCGTGCAGCGAAGAGTAAACTTCAACTCCATAGTCATTCTCTCTGGCGTCGTTGAAGTAGCATTTGTTGTAATCCGGGAAAAGACCGTTTTTCAAGATCGAGTAATCGAGATACTGTCTCTTGAACTGGGTGTCAATCTTGACAGACTGGATGAACAGGTTGAGGTGTTGTCCTGGATTGGACGCCTGGAACAGAATGAGGAATTGCACTGAGGCGTCTTGTCTTTCCTTGATGTTTGGAATCGTGGTGATGATCGTGTTCACTAGACTCAACAGGTTGTCGAGAGGGACTCTGGAGGCGAAGTCGTTCACAGCGAGTATGATTTCGTAGAAAACCTCGCCAACAGACACCTTCTTGTTGACAATCCTTGCCACAATGCTGTCGCATGTGCTTTGCCAGTTCTTCAAAGCCGAATCGGACAGATACTTCCACTCTATGGATTCAAGAACCCGTTTTTCTTGTTCGCTTGGACCAGTATTCTCCACTTCTGGAGCGACTGCAGGCGACCCGTCGGTCGTGGTTTCAGCCGAAACTGATTCCTTGGGCCCCTTGGGCAGTTCCTGTTCCGACATGTCTGGCAGAAAGAACGTGACAGAGTTTGTTGGAGAAGAAGTTGTAGGTGACTGACTGACTTTTTTGAGAAAATTCAACGGTTTGAGGTGAAAAAAAAAAAACTGTATGTACGTACATACACATATATCAAAATAAACCGAGCGTGGAAAATACTCGGGCTCAGACTGACGGGACGTACCACAGATCGTTTGGGGGACAGTATCATTTGGTGGTGATAGACTCGTGTCTATGGCTCGGAAGGGCCGAAAGCCTTGGATAAGGGTCACGTGACTCGAGTCATGTGATTGGGGAAGATGAAGTACGTCTAGTTGGTGACAGTGATTACATTGGTGAGGCTTGGTTGTCTTGATGGTGTTAGTTGAAGCACCATAGAGTCAAGATGAGAGGCTTGCTCGTTCGTAAGTGTGTGACCACACCCTTCGCATGGATAGGATACATTCGCGATTGGAGCATTGTTTCTTCAGCTTTTTCAAATAAATAAAAAATAATTAAAAAAAAAAACCGTTCTTCATTTGCTTCACACATACTACTCTTACACTCGCTGAACCCGTCAAACCAATACTATGGTAAGTACAACCAGCAAGTGACCCCTCTCGCCGCCCACACTAACACTCTCAGGCCGATAAATTAAGAGAGAGACAACTCTACGAGAGTCTCAAGTCCAAACACATTGGACTTGGAAACGCAGACACCACAAGAGAAGAGTTTATCAGCAACGTCAAGCGGGACACGTATGCGAGTCTTGCGAGCCACCATCCGTCAGTGGAGTTTCTGAGTGTTGCGCAGAACAAGCCGAAAAAGCTGGTACAATTTGAGCTTATAAATAAGATGGTGAATCCGTACGAGAAAAAGTGAGACTTTTCAAGAAAAAAAAAAAAAATTTGTCATTTTAGATAATAAAAAGGTTACACAACGCATGCACTAAGACAGCAGAGGAGCCTGTTCTGAAGAGTTTGTGTTGACCGAGGTGCTGACGGTCGAGCCAAACATGATAAGGACCGAGGCGATAAAGTCAATGGCAGAGATGACAAATGCAAACACCCACTGGAACGCAACCACTTTGGTGAAGAGTTGACCGAAACCAACGCCTAGCATGAGCAAACTGGTGCTGAGTCCCACCGACCAGTCCTTGAACAGCAAGAGCAGGGTGAAAGGAACCACGAGGAACTCCCAGATGAGAATGTTGGCCATGACGCGTGCAAAGAGCGACTTGTTGTGGGAGTGGAACATGCATGCGCCGTTCCAGAAAATGGCGTATATGGTCCAGGACATCGGCATTGCCGTGACTGGGAGGTGGATGGTGAACCAGTCGCCAAGGTTTTTGATGGAGGTTGTTTTGTGTGTGAAGTAGAGAGTCATGAGGTTGAGGAGGTTGATGGCGAGAAGCATTTCTGAGACTGCAAAGGACTCTTTGCGGAAGAAATAGCACCAGAAAAATTGCAACACATTGTTGATGACAAAGTGCGGGCCGACAATGTTGCTTGCAGCCGACCTGTTTTCCAACGAGATCGACTTGTCAAAGAACACTTTGATGATGAAGAACGCCTGTAGCAGCAGCGTTATGAGCCAGTAGATCGCGGTCACGACGAAGAAGCCTGTGAAGGGTGTCTTGTAGTGCTTGCTGTTGTGGCTAAAGAGGAAGAGAAAGACCGAGCCGTACGCGGACAGCACGAACGAGATGAGGACGGTGATCTTCTTGGCAAAGAGCTGGGATTCGGACGTCATCGTGGTGGTGGAGGAGGCAACGGTGGTGATTGTAAAGTTTGGTTAGTAGAAGACTGGAAATACAAGAATTAAAAAGGTATGGAACTGTTGCTTTTTGAAATTACAAGATTGCTAGTTTTTTTGAAATTTCAGGGTCTGAGCCGCATGGAAATTCCATTGCGCCGGGAGCAACTAGAGCAATTAAGGAATGGAGCAGCTACACGTCATTTGGGGGAGGCGGGGCGAATGACGGAGTCGGTGCGGCGTGCAATCTGAGGGGGCGAGAAGAAGAGGCAAGAAAGGGAGGTGCTGTCACGTGGGCTGCGCACAACCACCTATACTATGCGGTGACGAAATTGGTGAATTTCAAAAAACAGGTAAATTTGAGAAATGGAGTAGGTGTGAGGCGGGAGTACTGGCCGCGGAAGATGACAAGCACTGTTTCAATGGACATCGCTCGAGTACGGAAATTGTATCATTGAAGCACAATTGCACGGACCCTGCCTCAATAGCCCACTTTGATTGTTCTCGGTGCTCGGTTCTCGGTGCTCGGTTCTCGGTGCTCATCACACCCTGCACCGTGTCCGTGTGCTGCTCTGGCGGGCAGTGCACTGGTGTTTTGCTGTCACTCTCCTGACGTCTGCCGTTTTCTGCCGCGGTGCGCCGCAACCAGCGTGGCGCACGGGGCGTTTGCTTGCTGAGCAGGTGTTTGAGGACGTGGAGGCAGCTCGGCGAAAGGTCGCTGCGGACGGCTGAAGAAAAAGAGGCGCGCCAGCCACACGTGGCTGAGCAAGGCTCAGAATTTGCACAGAATCGCCCCACATCGACAGGAGTGGAACGGGCCTAGTCGGATCGGCGCAGCAAAATTAGTCAGAACTGGCGGAAGCTTATGGAAAAAACCGTTGGAGTGTGGCTCAGGTTTTGGCTTTGATAGCGCAGTGCCGGTGATAAGGCTGGAGATATGGAGATATGGAGATAGCAAAGACAGCATAGCCGGCTCCCACGGGCGGGGCTGACAGCGACATATAAAAGAAGCATCTCGCAGTCTAGTGGTGTGGGTAGTAGTTTGGTAGTTGAATCACGTAACTAATCATGAGACAAGCTTTAAGACAATCGAACCCAAACACCATTTCTCGCGACCTCATATCGAGGTTTAAAACCCCTTCGGGCCTCGGCTGCTGCCAGTCGCTCCAGTCGCTCTCGCCAGACCTTGTGGATGAAAAGAACTACAATCTCCGTTACGCAACACAGTCTGGGCGCACTCCTGCGGCCGATAGCACGCTGCTCAAGGTGTCGCCGGCACAGTACGAGCGGTTCAAAGCGAGCTCGGCCCGCGTGGCAAACCTGATCAACAACCGCACAGGCGTTCCCACAGACCGCAACTTTGAGCTTGTTCAGAAACTCGAGAAGCTCACGTCGAAATACAACTCTTCGGTGCCGGTGATAATATCGTCGTGGCTGCAGACGCCGACCGACGCGTCGGAACTGAAGGTGCGACTGACTGAGGACGAAATTTGCTCGCTCAACGAGACGAGCGAGATGACGAGATGACCAGCGGAGCGAGTCATTAGCAAGAAGTGAGCATGCTTTTTGTCGGCATTGCTCGCTGTGGCATAATTTCTTCGTACGGATTTCAATTCTATAGGTTTGGGCTAGGAGTGTTGCGTTTATTAATAAATCAAGATACCATTATTTAGTCGTTTTCGTCGGCGGATGGCTCTGGAACGGCCACTTTGCCGTTGTGGGCCACCCAGTCTTCCCAAGAGCCAGCATAGTTGAGTCTCTTTTTGTAGCCAAAAGTGCCGGCCAGTTCCTCCGACATGCTCGATCTCACGCCCGCAAGACAATAGAACAAGAGCGTCTTGGATGGGTCAGGCTTTGGCATTCCAAAAGTCAGCTGGAACTCTTCCTCAGAGAGTCCCAGTGCGCCCGGAGAAGACTTGACCGGGATGTTGACGGCTCCCGGAATGTAACCTTGGGCGTACTCCTGCGGCTCTCTCACGTCCACGATAACCACCTCCGGGTCTTGCTTCTCTGCGATCTCCTTCACTTTGTCGAATCCCACGGTTGGAGCCTGGGGCTCTTCTTCGAGAACACTGAAACGTCTCACTCCACGAGTCGCCAGCGGCGTCGATCTCGACACACCGGACAAGAAAGCGGGTCTCGTACTAGTCACGCGCGACGAAAACCGCACGCCCGGCGCACGGACCGTCAATTGAGCCGATCTTGCCAGAACGCTGGCCATTGGGGCCCGTTGAGACGACAAAACCGCCCTTCTCAAGCTCATAGACATTGTTGATATTAGTTGCTTGCAGATTCGTCTGTTCTTTTCCGGCTGCAAATATATTGAGTTTGCAGAGCTGGGGGGAAACGGTTCGATTCGAAAGTGCTTGTTTCGATATATTCGGGGCGCAACGATAAGTTTTCTGGCGAGTTGGTTTGCTTTTGTTTATTAGTGGTTATCCTTGTCGTACCGAATGTGGGCCAAAAAATAAAATTCAGGGAAAAAGTGAGACCAATTTGCACCGCCACGCACCGCCACGCACCGCCACACCGACGAACGACGAGCAAATGACGAACGACGAGCGAAGCGAGTCGTGAGTCGTGATTGACTGAGTGATCAAGAACGCAAATAAAGCACAAGAAAAGCAAACAATCAGGTGATTGAGAAACTGAGCTTTAATCGAGAACCGACTAACTAAGTAACAACCAAGCATTTAACGGAGTTAACAAGTCACCACTGAATCCCGAGTAACAGCGGACGCTGTCATCATCCGTCGCGATCGGGATCACCTTCACCAGCATGTACAGTTCGGTTTTGTTTTGACTGTGCGAGGCGTCTACTCATGACTTGCTCCGCTCATCGTTCGTCATCCCGGCTTTAACACCAAATTTGTACGCCTCATTTCGCTATACTCCGCCACTCATGACTCGCTCCGCTCGTCATTCGCTTCATTAACTACTTACATCCCCATGTTCCGACGCATGCTCTGGGCCATCTGCCTCATTGCAGGATTGTTCATCATCTGCTTCATCTCCGGAGTGTTCATCATCTTCATCATATCCTGGGGACTAGGCATTCCTCCTCCCATGCCTGGCATGCCCGGCATGCCCGGCATACCGCCTCCCATTCCCCCCATCAACTGGCTCATGTCTGGCATACCGCCCATACCACCCATCATCTTGCTCACGTTCTCCATCATCGAAGGATTCGATTGCATCTGTTGCATGGCCCGCTGCATCTGCTGTGGATTGAAGTTCATGCCTCCCTTGCCGCCTAGCGGATTACCAGCACCGCCCTGCATGCTCTTGGTGGTCTGCGCCATGCGTGCAAACATCTTCTGCTGCATCAACACGGCCTCTACCTCGGTGACACTCGTACCGGATCCACGCGCAACTCGAACGATCCGGCTAGGCTCGTCTATAAATATGTCTCCGTCGCTGTCCAGCTCCTGCTTCGTCATCGAGTCCATCACGTAAACCATTCTCTTGAACCGTTTCGACGTCTCCTCCTCGCCCACTTGGTTCATCATCTCTCCGATACCTCCCGGTAACATCTGCGCAATCTTCGACAGCGGGCCCATCTTGAGAATGTTGTTCATCTGGGTTTGCAAGTCTCTCAGCGTGAACTTACCCTCTTGGAAGTTCTTGATTGTGTCCTTCTGGTCCAAATTGAGCGACTGAACGTGCTCCATCAGCCCTTGGATGTCTCCAATCCCCAGCAACTTCGACACAAACTGTTTCGGCGTGAAGCTCTCGAGGTCCTGAACATGCTCTCCGGTACCAATGAACGCAATCGGCGTGTGGGTCGCAGCCACAGCAGAGATGGCTCCTCCTCCCTTGGCATGTCCGTCCATCTTGGTCAAGATGATCGCACCAAAATTCGACGACTCTTTGAACGCTTTCGACTGAGCCTCCGCCGCCTGTCCGATCGATGCGTCCAGAACCATGATTGTCTGGTTAGGCTGCACAGCCTCTCCAATCTGCACCATCTCGGCAAACAGTTCCGTCTCCTGTCTGTGTCTTCCCGAAGTATCCACGATGATCACCTCAAACTTCTCTTTCTTGAACTTTTCCACACCTTCTGCCGCCACTTTCACCGGATCCGCCTCCGTATACGAACCGTAGTATGGGATCTTGGCCTTGGTTGCATTCTGCTTCAGCTGGTCAAACGCACCCGCTCTGAACGTGTCCGCACACACCATTCCCACCTTGAAGCCTCGTCTTTGATAGTAAACCGCCAGTTTCGTACACGTGGTGGTTTTACCCGCACCTTGAAGACCCACAAACATAATCACGTTGGTCTTCTTTTTCTTTGGCTTGAACACCTCCGCTTCTTTGCAATCCACCAGGTCGCACAGCTCGTCAAACACCACTTTCTGGATCAGCCGCTTCTTGTTCACGCCCGGCTGTTCCTCGGACGCATCCAGCGAGCTCTTCAACTTCTTGCGCATGTTCAGCACAAGCTTCACGTTCACGTCTGCTTCGATCAACGCATTCGAAATTTCTTTCAACAGACCGTCGATCGCCCCCTGGTCGACCACACTGGCCTTCGTGGCGTCCGACACCGCCGCATTGATTCTTCTTCCGAGATCCGCCAAAACCATCTTCACGTTCTCTGATTTGCCTCACTGGACGTACTTATCTACAATCCTTCTTGTCTCCATTTTTCGTTTGTTTCGATTTTCCAATTTGCCTCGCTTTTTTTTTTTGGTTTTTTTTCAACAACTGTTGAGGGCTTCAAACCGGCTTCTTTCTCGGAGGGAAAAATAAAAATGGATCTTTCAAGTTAAAAAAGATAACCAGCACCAGAGAGCCCTCTTTGTTTAATCTGATGATCCCTGACAATTGACCGGGGTTTTACAGCGACACCGGCTTCCGATTTCAGTCAACTGCTGTCACCGCCCTTTGCCATCCACCGTCCGCCCGCTCCCCATTCCCTCATGAACGTCTTCAGTGCTATCCAGTCTTCTACTTCGGGCCTCATCAGCCTCGGTGCCACCCCAGACACGCAACCACAACCCGACCAATCCGCACCCGCGCTCTCCTACTTTACCATCGTCAACCCCAGTCTTGTGGACCCTTCCGCAGAGGACAACGACGCCCTCATAAAGCAGATCATCACCTACATCAACCTCGAGCCGCACCGCAATGTCTCCGACAACGAGAAGATCAAACGAATCGGACTCATCCAGGGCCTCAATGACTTCTCGCTCCGATTCCTGCCCAACAACCCCACCCCAGAGGGTCTTACTCACATCGATACTGACCGCTCACGCACAATCGTAGGCCGTTTCGAGGACAATTTCTGGTTTATTTGCAGCTTTCGATTCGCCAAAATAGGACAAAACTACATCCGAAAAGGTCTTGCAACCCCCGAATATCTCATAAACGAATTGAAACTGGGCTACAAACTCTGGAGGTTTTCGCGCGGATCGCTCGAAAAGGCCAACATCAACCCAGAGTTCACAGAATCCTTGGAGAAGTGGTGGACAGAGTGGCTTCGAAACCGGTTTGAATTCACCAGCAGCTTCGGAATCGGCGACCGTGGAATGCTCAATCTTCTCAACGGTTACAGGGCCTCGTCAGCACAGCTTCCCCTCAGTTTCAAAGAGAATCTTCGGAACAAACTCACAGATCTCATGCAAAGCAACGAGAACCTCGTGGAAACTATAGTCATCAGCACCAACTGGACTCCAGCAAAGAACTTTGGCGTCATTTACCTCAACGAACAAGATTCCTCCATCGAAAGATCGTCTCTGATAGACCTCACCAACTACCTGGAACGACTGGACTCCAGTATCGGACTGTCCACGTATTCGCTCATGCTGGACAATCTCCCTTCATTGAAAGCTCTCAAAGCCGTTTCGAATGAGGGAAACCTGCTGGAAAGGTCGCTGCTGCAGCCCGCCATATACCTTCATGAACAACTCTCGACCCACGTGTTCAACCCCTTTAATACCGCCTTCAACACGATGGCCAACATCACTTCTTCAATGATGCCAACGAGATTGGTGCCAAGCATGGATATGTTTGGTTTGGGCTCGTCAGAGCAAACGGTTGCCCAAGAGCCTGGCACATCAACCCCAACAGAGCCTGTAGATCAGGCTCAAGCTCAAGAACTGCCGTCTAACGTGGTTATAGACGAGAGTCTAGAAACGCAATCAAATTCAGGGAGATATTTAATTGGATTGGCAAACGATGGGCAGATCATCGCCAAAACCATTCACCTCAAGCTTTCTTCGGGAGAAGAACAGCAATTTCGAACTGTCATCTATGAGATAAATGGTACTTTGTTCGCGCTTTTGTTCAAAACTGGATCTCCTGAGCTCGACAGCGTGGAATACTATTCACAGCTTCAATTGGAACTCGACGAGATGTTTCGGTTGTACTTCAACGACGTGGTGATCAACCAGTTGAAAGACATTGAGCAGACATTCAAAAGCAAAACCAAGTTCTATTACATTGTTCACGACCCCGTCAAACAGGAGATCAAAACGTCTTTACCCAACATCCCAGAAGAAGACGAAGTGCGGAACCTGCGCATCTATGCTAGTCCTCAGCAAGACGTCGTTTTGGGTAAGCCTGTGAGCCGTTCGCATATCATCAACCTCAACCTCAATATGATCAATTATCTGATCAATGACTCCAGCTTGCTCAATTTGGAGAGCTTTGAAAAGCTTTTCAAACTCAACAAAAACTGGTGGTGTCTATTCCGAGTCGTGAACTCCAAAAAGATAATCATTCTCAAGAAGTTCACCACCCACGAGTTCCAACTAGACGCGAACGATCTTGTGGCATCATTTGGCGAGGACGTTCAATTGTGGTTCCGCCAAAACGATTACGCTTGACCAGCTCCATAGAAATAATGTCACCGTTCCGAATAAAGCACCCGGTTGACTTCGCTGATTGGCAGGTCCCAGATTCCACTGGTAGATTCGTAAAGAAAAGCCTCGATGTTTTTCTTACTGTAGGAGGGTAGCTCTGTGATGATGATGCCGTCATCGTCCACGATTGTTCTCGGGTCATCCAGCTGCACAGTCTTGACTTCTATGTTGTAAAGGGCAATGGCCACGTAGCTGTACATCATGAGAACTAGCACGTAAGCAGGTAATGCTAAGGCCCACCATCTAGATGGGTAGTAATACACCCCCATTTTGTTCAAAATGGGGTCAGGCAGGATCGACCACGAGAGCCAGACAAACAGGAAGATACAACTGATGACGTAAGAGGAGAACCCCTTGTATTCGGCTTGTGATGTGATGTTGGTAGAGACTGTCACATCTGATTCTCTGGCCAAAGCATCTGAAATGAGCAACAGGTTGTCTGTCGTTGAGTTCGCGTTGCCGTTAGTGAGGCCCGGCGTGGACAGATTCCCGCCTAGCGAGTAGAGGGAAGGTATGAGCGAGGTGATGGAAGATGTAGAGAGAGAGATCATTCTATTTGTGAGGAAAGGTTGTGGGGGTGGAGTTGGAGGTGGCTTCGAAGGGGAGCCGGAAATGGCATCTGAAGGGTCCAAGAGACCGCTCGAAGAGCCCGACGGGCTGCTCGAGTCCAATATTGCCCTGTCTGGCTCATTTGTCGACTGCATCAAGGACTGGCGATTTCTACTACCAAAGAGAACTAGCTGTAAAGATAGGGTTAAACGTAGGATTTTGGTGATGTACATGAATTCGAGATATCTGCCAATTTAGAGTTCTGCTCAGCAACAGCGCAAATAGAAAAAAAAAAAAATTATAGAAACATTATGAGGAGGATTAATAAGGGCAGATGTCAGAAGGACAAGAACAGAAGTAGAGACTAGACGGCAAAAAGAAGAAGTCAAACGACATCGCTATTGTGAATTGTGAAGATTCAGAAGTTGCAGAGTGCAGTACTCTCGAAAGGTACCAACAAACTGCAATCAGAACGTGTTTGAGAAATAAAACAAAACATCAAGAAAATAAAAAGATAATTTGTGTTTACGAGAGAAGCTGGAAATAGTACAAAAATCACGGAAATTAATAATGGGTGAGTTGATTTTCATGAAGAGTTGGTACCTCTGTTCATTGAATACTAACAATGCTGCTTTGATGCTGAAAAATAGGGCCAAAAAAGATGTCTTTGAGCGAGTTTTTCGCTGATGAGAGCTTGGGAGGCTCATGGGCAGACGATGATATCGATATCAATACGATTGGCGTTTCGCTCAAAACCCCTTCGTCGAGCATTTTTGGAAGGTCTGATCCAGGACATTTTGGTGGATACAACCGGTTCGGCTCTTCAGATAGAGACGGACCACATGGTATAGGTGCAGGTTTTGGCAGAGGGGGAGGAGGAGGAGGAGCTGGTGGAGGAGCTGGTTCTGACGCGTTCCTCAAGAACCTGCCTCCTCCATACATAGCAAAGTTCTCAAACCTGCCTATACGAGCTACGGGAAAGCTGATACAAGACTTGTTTGACTCTCGTTTCATGGGATTCGAGCGGTGCAAGGTTTTGAAAGACCCTTCTCCGCCACAACCAAGGTTTGCGGTTACTCCGGCAACCAAGCAGGAGAAGAAGTGTGCTTTTGTGCAACTGCCCACTTTGAAAGAGCTGCAAAAAGTGTTGAAGTGGAATGATATTTTTCTTGATCGGCTAAGAATTACGGTGGATTTGGCAGATTTCCAAGACTTTGCCGATATTCAACAGTACAACAAGGACATTGGGTTTGACGAAGAGGAGGAGGAAAAAAGGCTAGAGAAAGAGAGTTTGGAAGCAAAGAGTCACCCCCAGCGTGCTGCCCCAGCAGCCAAGGCCGAGCCTGCGAGCGGTCGTCTACGCAGCAATTCCAAAGAACCAAACACAGCAACAAACGAGACGTCAACTGAATCATCCAAGCCGAAGTCCAATCCGTTTGGAGCTGCCAAGCCCGTGGACACAGCCAGCAAGACTCTTCCTCTGATTTTGAACGACGTGGAGACGACTCCAGAGGTGGCGCGGACGGTTATGCCAGAGTCGAAACCTTCGCAGCCGAAATCTAATCCGTTTGGTGCCGCCAAGCCGGTCGATGTGCTATCGAAACAGTTGGAGTTGGAAAAGAAACTCAATGAGTTGGCCATCAACAGCACAACGTTCAAGACGATAGCTGGACTAGAGCATGAACGCGGGTCGCCAAAGGGCAGCGAGAATGAGTCCCGACCAAGTAAGTCTAGAGAGTCCAAGTCAGCCGAGACGGCACGCAACGGTTCGAAACGGTCTTCTGGGGAGAAGATCACGGGCCAGAAGGCGGTGACTGTTTTGAAGCGGAAGCCGAACGCAGAGGCCAAAAAGGCTGCTGCTCAGGAATCGCCAAAGACTGAGGAACCGAAGGAAGACGGCCAAGAGAAACAAAGCCAAATCGAGCCGGCAGAGAAGCCAGAGAGCGTGAGCGCCGAGGCACAGCCTGACGCGGAACTGCCAAAGCCGAAGAAGGAGTCCAAGTCATCGGCCTCTGACCGGGAAAGAAGACCTAGAGCGCGGAATAACTCTGTGAGGTACAACAAGAAGGGCCCTGAAGGGCCTGGAGAAGCCTCTGAACCGCCAGCCAGAGAGTCTACGGAGGCTCCAAGTTCTCGTCGCAGAGGTCACGGTCGTCGTCCAAAGTCCAAGTCTCGGTCTGCCGAGGCTGAAGCGGGCAATGGCAAGGCCAGTGAAGTGGGCGAAGGTTCCAAGAGACAGAAGAGTCCTGTCACCAAGGAGGCGAAGGAGCCAAAAGAGGCAAAAGCTCCAAAGGAGTTGCCCAAGGAGTCGCCCAAGGAGTCGCCTAAGGAGTCACCTAAGGAGTCGCCTAAAGAACAGCCTGCCTCGGCGAACGGTGGCTCAGAGAAGAAAGAGACAGGCGAAGGAGCAGCCAATGACGAAAACTCTGGCAGAAGCCGCAGGGGCAAAGGAGCGAGAAGGGGAAGAGGCGGTCGCAATCGCCAAGGCTCGACTGCCCCTGTTCACCAGTACACGAGCTTGAAGTACGTGAAGCCTGGTCTTGCGCGGAACGGGGTGCCGCTGCCACAGTCTGCGCCATTGGTGAAGCAAGACAATTGAAGTGGATAAGGCATTTTTGATGTTTGTAGATGTTCTACTTCTTTTCAATCTCTTTTAGTATGTATTATATGATCAATGAAGAACGTCTAATCGACACAAGGAACAAACACACAACCAAAAAATAAAAAACACAAACCGTCGCAATGATCGGTATCGAGTGTTCTACCAGGACTGGTAGAATCTGCGCATTGGACTCAACAACAAGAACTCACTTTGCCTTGTCAACCACCCGCGAGGCACTCCCATAATCTGGAAAAGAGAAAACTCTCCCAACCAGATTTGATCTCTGATGGCCATCGCCCAGCGTTTTCACGCCCAGGAATCTCTCAGGAGAATTCATATTAGTGGGTGGAGTATATCACCGAATTTCCCACTCGCGCGGAGTGCTAGGGGCGGCCGAAGTCCCCCGTAGCCTTTTGAAAGCGAGTAAGCGCAGAGAGCGGCGGTTTGCGTTTCCAATTAAGCCAAACGCGGCAAAATTTTAAAATTTTCTCGCAACTGGGCATTTGAGGAAACAAGCGTTTTTTTTTTTTTTGTATTTTTCATCTATAATTACAACTATACAAAGTTACACCGTCTCGGCATTCTTCTTCTCCAACAAGCGGTAGACGAGTTTCCCAAAAGCCTCTAAAGTGTCCGCTTTTGGTGCGCTTGACCCGTCAACAGAACCCAGGTCGGCCAGCTCGAGGACCGTTGGTTTCGACTCGATGATAGTCCCCAACACCGTCTGCTCATACAACTCGGCACTACCAATGGCATAAAGTCCTCTGTAAACGTACTGAAACACCCGCTCGATCATCCCGTTTTCGCCCCAGACACCCAGGTCAGAAGTCCTCACCAGTGAGAGAATCCCGTACTTGAACTTCACAGCCTCGGGCTCGGTGATAACGACCACTTTTGGCGTATGAGACCCGAAGAAGGACTCTTTGTTGCAGCGAGTGCTCAAAATCTCTTCAACCAGCAGTTTCTGAGTCGCGTAGCCAGTGATTATCGCGACATCAGACGTTTGGTAGCCAACCAGCCGCATGTACATGTACAGACAGACGGCGTACTCCGCTTCCTCCAAGTTTTGATAGTATCCGGGCTGCTGTTGAATCTCGCCTCTTGTTTTCAGGTCAATGAACTGACACGCGTGTTTGAAGCCGCTGCCGGCACTTTGTGGATGTCTGACTGTGTTCTGGAGTGCCAAGTATTTGCTGATTTCAAACTGCGTGTCCAATCGCAAGACTGGGACGTTGGTCCTTGCGAAATAACTCAAAATAGAGTTGTCCTGGTTTACGCTGTTCCCGCAAACAGTGAGCCGTTTCAAAGAGTTTTGGTTCTGGAAAACGGCCAAAGAGGCCAGAAACTCAGACTCGGAGATCTGCGATGCATCAAGGATGATCAGATTGTCGAATCTGGTGTCGCTAGTGGTTTTGCGATGTTTCAAGAGTTCAGAAATAGTGGTGCCCACAAGCGAGAAGCAACCAAACACAAACGAAAGTTTCTCCTGCTCATTTCGCAACAGTCTAAGCTTCTCCAACAGTCCAACCTGCTCGAAAACTTGCACGAGTCGTTTGTACTGGGCCAGAGCTGTGAGCATGTTTGCCTCAAACGAAGCTTCCTCGTCAAACTGGAAACCATCCTGCGGGAACGGATACACTTCGACCAAGGTGGAGCTTTCCAGCCCCTTTGACTGCAGGGTTTCCAGGAAACGAGTCCATCTCGGCTCGATCTGACTTTTGAGAAGAACGCCTGCGGATCTCGAATCGTTTCCAAATGCACCGTCAACTTTGAAATAGCTTGCCAGATCGTCCACCCTCCTTAGAAGCTCCGAGTACGCCGTATCGAGCCGCTCAAGGCTCTTCGGAAGGCTCCGGTATAACTCGGCGTCGGAATGCAGGGCTCTGAATCTTTGGCCGAGAATGTCGAGCGTTTGCTCGGAGCTCGAGACCACCAAAGTCCTTTCAGAAGGACAGTTTTCGTGGAGAAGCGCGATTGCTTGTGCGATAATGCTCGTTTTTCCTGTATTGACGGCACCGTCAATCACATTCGCTCCGTGCCTCAGTGTCTCAATGACAGCCTTGAGTTGCGCGTCTGTGTTTTTGAAGTCAAGCTTGAAGGAAGGGACAACCGACTGATACGACTTGACCGAGCTGACGTGACCGGCCGAGTCCAACTCAACGCAGAACGGCGGCTCCAGACCAACACTCTTGGACGACTTATCGTTTGTCTTCCTCCTCTTGTTCTGGCTGGTGGAATCAAAGCTACCGAAACATTTCAACTGCTCAAAATTCTTGACAGAATCGGCTAGTCTGAGCTCGTGACTGGTTCCGTCAAGTTTGGCAGGACCAAAAAGTGCACTGTCAAGCCATCCAGGGACAGCGAAAGTCGTTGTGTTTGCCAGATCAGTCATCATCTCGTACGTTGATAGCTGCTTGGTTACCAAGAGGTTTGGCTTGATCAGGTGAGTGCAGTTCTTCAGACTCCCAGATTTGCAATGCAGACTGTACGTCCGGCTTCGATTCTTTGCTGACTGCTCGATGTTGGTGATCTTCGCAACACCAACCAAGCTTACACCGTCAGCCACATGCGCCACAAACAACCAATCACCCACTTGGAGCGAGTCCCACTCGTTTTGCAAGACATGGCTCAAGCCTCTGAACTCAACAGAAGCCTGCAAAGCTTCATCGTTTCGAGTCAGTTCGCCAGCCAACTTGACACAATACTTGCTGGATCCTTTCACAGAGAGCTCGTCGCCGGTTTTGTGTATGCTCAAACGCTTCTCAACGGATGCGACAAAGAGGTTGATGGAACGGCGCAGCGTGACGAGCTCCTTCTGGAGTCTTCTGTGCAGAAAGTCGTCCAGCGAAAGATATCGGTACTCGTCGATGGGATCCTGCAGTTCTGTGGATTCAGTCAAAGACGGCAGCTTCCAATACTCATCTTCGTCGCCGCAATATCTGTGCCAAAGCGACAAAAGAATAAAGTGTGAGTCCAGTTGAACCTGTGACGGATACTGCAACCCCAAGGTATCTGCCAGGCCCTTCAACTGCAGGAATTCCACGTTCTCAAAGCACTTTTTGAAAGACTCAAAGTCTCGAACCACCTCTTGCAAGTTGGGATGTAGCAGGAACTCGTTCACGTCCAAAGTGGTAGCGACAGCTTTTTGCAACTGCAGAAAGCGATCTGATTTGGGCGTCTTGCGGTGGACCAAGTACCTCAGGGCGTTGTAGTGGACTGTCTTGTTGTGTAGGGCGGACACAAAACTCACTTCCTCGAGAAGAGGCACCGTGAATGTCCTGGTCTGCGGGTTCGAAACAATGTGGGTGATCAGCGACAAGAGTTCGCTGGAACGGCCAGTCATGGCCGAAATTGCAATGTTGTAGAACCAGTTTTTTTCGACACAAGCGTCTGCTTTTTCTGCTTCAGATAGCTTGTCGAATTGTTCGGTCTTCTCGTTGTACAACGTTTCCATTGACGGATAACGGGCCAGCAATCTGGATGGTTCGATCTTATTCCATATCCAGATTGCAAATACAGGCTCGAGAACTGTCCATATAGACTTTGTGGAGCTGTTTTGGATCAACTTTTTCATGAATTGGACCAACGGCCTGCACGATTTTTCCTCCTCGAACAACTGCAACACTCTGACCACAAAGGTGTGGAACTTTGGTGCGTCTGTTGAAACGCCATTGAGAACGTCAGAACGAGTCCACTCCGAGCCCAGAACCAGCGCCAACACGATGGTGTGCGTCGCGGAAGAGTCTCTGTGGAAATGTTTCCAGCCGTATTTGGAGACAAAATCCGAACGGATCAGTTGTATCAGTACAGATCTGTCCTCATTCTTTATTAGATCGTAGACCGAGTCAATGACCGATTCTTTGAACTTTGCTGGTTTCTTGCCCGACCATGCTGGTTCCACGTGGCCTAAGTCCATCTGAACAATTGGAGCTTGGATGTGTCCTCTCTCAACTGAACATCTCCATGTCTTGGATGGGCCTTTTTTTTTTTTGGTCTATATCAGCATTATCGCTAAACAAAAAAAAAAAAAATCACTCCGTCTTTCGCACTACTTGAAATTTTTTTTTTTATTTTTTTTTATTTTTTTTTTTTTGAGAAAATTTTTGGGTGAAAATTTTACAGAGCTACTTAGTTAACGGTGATTCAGGAAAAAACCGTAAGCGTTCTGCCTGTTAAAGTACCGGAAAACATCATGAACAGAGGTAGAGGCGGTTTCAGAGGCGGTCGTGGCGGTTTCAGAGGCCCACCGGTGCAACAAGGTCCCCCAGACCGGGTCTTCGAGATGGGTTCGTTTGTGCATTCTTGTGAAGGAGATATTGTGTGCAAGTCCATCAACGAGAAAATCCCATACTTCAACGCTCCGATATTCCTGGAAAACAAGACCCAAGTGGGAAAAGTGGACGAGATTCTCGGACCTTTGAACGAGGTGTTCTTCACAATCAAGCCGAGCGAAGGAGTGCAAGCCACCTCGTTCAAAGAAGGCGACAAGTTCTACATTGGTGGAGACAAGCTCTTGCCGATCGACAGATTCCTTCCAAAGCCTAAGGACCACGGCCCCAAGCCTCCTAAGAAGAAGTCCAGAGGAGGAGCAGGCGCTGCTCCAAGAGGACGCGGAGGCTTTGGCGGCCGTGGAGGTGCCAGAGGTGGTTCTAGAGGCGGTTTTGGAGGCAGAGGTGGCGCGAGAGGCGGCTCGAGAGGTGGATTTGGCGGAAGAGGTGGTTCCAGAGGTGGGTCGAGAGGTGGCTTCTCCAGAGGCGGATCGAGAGGTGGCAGAGGCTTTTAAACAGACCAACTGTCTCTCACTTTGTGAAATTATACTAGCGGTTTTAATGTCTTTATTCTTATCATTCGATTGTTATCAGAAGTTTCGGATTGTCGAACTTGGGGCTTTGCGGAGCAATCTTGTCGTTGCTCGTATGAACAACTAATAATCTACCGACTTCATTATACGAAAAAAAAACACACCCACATACCAGTTTTTGAAAGCTGAAGCTATAGACACTATGTGAAATCCTCCTCCAACTGTTCAGGAGCTTCGATGACGCTTGTCTTTATTTTGTTGAGTATTCTGATCTTGAAAGCGTCCAGACTCGAAAACTTGTCAAACTCCTTGGCACTGCTGGCAATGTCGTCGGGACTGCCGTCTTTGACAGCCTCGATCAGCTTAGCGGCGAACTCATATTCTCTTGTGGACTCAAACGAAGGATCCCACTGCGTAAATCTCTGTAGCAAAGCATTCCCACTGGCGTAGTCGTTGTTGTCGGCCAGTCTGCACAGAATGGCCTTCAAAAAATACTCTTTCAGAGACCATTTGGCCAAATTGTTGTTGAGCGATTCTTTAGCGATCCTCTCGTACGTTGTGGCAGCCTTGGTGTAGTTCTGAATGCTATCGTCGCAGTACAAGTCTGCCGCTTTGAGAGCGTACTTGTTGGAAAGGGCCGATGCAGAGTCTCCTCTGTACCACTCGCTCGCGTCCTCGTAACTCGCAATGGCCTTGCCAATGTCGCCCAACTCATTCTCGTACAACTCGCCCAAATCAGACTTGAAGTTGGCACTACGTCTAAACTGGCCCTTTCTGACAAAAATCTCTATGGCTTGCTCCAAACACCGAGCTCCTTCGATTGGAACCTCAATCTTATACGTCTTGTATGCCTCCACCAGAGTGTTGGCAGCTTCATCTGGAGAGTCGGCCAGTTTCTGACACTCTGCCGCCTTCTCAAAAGCCTGGCCCGCCTGTGCATTTCTCCGTTGTAACTTGTATAAGTTTGCAGCCTGAACGTACAATTCGCCGGCTTCTTCGTATCTCGATTGCTGTGAGGATCCAAAGATCGAGGCGAATCCAGACACCTTTTTGGCCTTCTTCTCAGCCTAAACAATCCGTTTCTGTTAGTTCAGTTTCATATATCATGATTCTGCGTCAAAAAAACACTTACCTCTGCAATTAGAACTTCAGGATTCGACATTTCTGCTCTCTGTGCTGTTATAGTGTATTTGATTGCTCAATAGACAGTGTTCACTAACATTAATCTTCTCCGAGCAATCCATCTCCGCCAGATCTTTCAGCCTCTCTCTCTCACCTTTTTTTCCTTACACTAGAACATTTTAATCAGAAGACGACCCGCAATCAAAACTGGCAGACGCGCTTGCTTGGCACTCGCTTGTATAGTTGTTTTTCAAAATTAAATATTTAAGGGCTGTAATGGCTTATCGTGGGAAAACTTCATAGTGGTTTGTTCTTCCACTACTTACAGTTTGTTAGGTGTCCGGTTCGATTCTCGCGGTCGACAGTTCACGGCTATGAGAAATCTGGTTTGTGACTGTCAGCAATGAACAGTGATACCACTGGAGGGTAGAAATACAGCACAGTCCACTGTCCGTGAGGAGGCGACCCGGGTAACATCTCGCTGGTTTCTCGCAAGAGATGGGGTAGTCGAAAGCAAACTCGGAGGTAGTAACTACGAGACTTGTTCAATCTTTTTTCAAACTTTTTTTTTTTGTCTGGTTAGGGTTTTTTTTTTTTGATTTGTCTCTTCAATATTTTCAACGTACAAATTACGTAATGGTCTCACAGTAAGCAAAGATTAGCTAGATTATTAAATGACATTTCAATGCGGGAGAAAATCTAAACTCTCTCAATGACAATGGCAGAGGCTCCTCCGCCACCGTTGCAGATACCAGCAGCACCGATCTTACCGCCTTCCTGTTGCAAAACAGAGGTCAAAGTGGCAACAATACGTGCACCAGAGCATCCCAATGGGTGACCAATGGCGACTGCACCACCGTAAACGTTGACTTTGTTGGCGTCCAAGCCGAGGATCTTGGTGTTGGCCAGACCAACCACAGAGAAGGCCTCGTTGAACTCAAAAAAGTCGACATCCTCGAGGGCAATGCCAGCGTGCTTAACAGCCTTTGGAACAGCCAAAGCAGGGGCAGTAGTGAAGTCGACAGGGGCGTGCGCAGCATCAGCCCACCCAAGAATGCGTGCCAATGGCTTGATTCCCAACTCCTTGACCTTCTTCTCGGACATGAGAACAACAGCAGCACCACCGTCGTTGATTGGCGAGGCGTTTGGAGCAGTGACGGTACCGTCTTTCTTGAAGACGGTTCTGGCAGATCTGAGCTTTGGCTCGTTCAACTTGGCGGTCTCCTCGTCCACCTCGACAACGGTGTCTGGCTTACCTCTGAAGCCTTTGACGGTGACTGGGGCGATCTCGGCCTTGAACTTGCCTTCTGCGTGGGCCTTCTGGGCCTTTTGGTAAGAGGCAACAGCAAAGTCGTCTTGCTCCTCTCTGGACAAATTGTGGTCGGCAGCACACTTCTCTGCGGCAACACCCATGGCGTTACCGTCGTATGCGTCGTTCAAACCATCTCTGGAGATACCGTCCACAATCGAGTTGTCCCCGAATCTGAGTCCACCTCTCGCAGCTGGAACGTAGTATGGGGTGTTGGACATCGATTCGGCACCTCCGGCCACAACAATGTCGCCACAACCGGTCAGAATGTGCTGCGCCCCGATGACGATGGCTTTCATACCAGAGGCACACACCTTGTTGATGGTGGTGGCAGGTGTGTCTTCACCAAGACCGGCCTTGATTGCCACCTGTCTGGCTGGAGCCTGGCCAACGTTTGCCTGCAAAACGTTACCAAAGAAGATTTCCTCCACGTCTGTTGGCTTGATCTGTGGCACTTTTTCCAGAGCAGCCTTGACGGCGTGAGCTCCGAGATCGCTGTAGGTCAACGACGAAAGTCCTCCTTGGAAAGAGCCAATCGGCGTTCTGGCGGCGGAAACAATGTAAACGTAGGACTTGGAGTCAGACATGCTAATATATACACTTTTTTTTGCTGGTGGCTATGTATCAGTGTTTGAAATGGAGGGAAGAAGAAGAAAAGGGGCAAATTTAAGTACACAACTCGCTCCCTCTCGCTACCTTTTTTTTTTGTTTCCCACTGAAAAATGTGGTTCCCCACGCGCATCGACGCGCATTGGCACTCGCGGATCGAGCTAAACGAGAGTCGTCGCGTCGGTCGGCGCGAACAATTGACGAATGACGAGCGAATGACGAGCGAAGCGAACCATTTGCAAGCCGTTAGCAAGCTGTTTGGAGTCATTTGGAGTCATTTAGAATCGTTTGCAGTCATTTGGAGTCGTTGCGAGTTCGAGTTGGTGACTGTCAGTCTCTTCGATTACATAGCAAATGACGGGTAAAGCGAGTCACTGCGAGTCTGATTTGGCTAAGCTCTGTTTATACAAATAAGTACTCGGTTGAAGTCGATCAAGTGGCCAATGACGAGCGAAACGAGTCGTTCTGTAATGTGGTAGTCGATTAATTTACTCATGCCACACTCAGGCCGCACTCATGACTCATTAGGTCAGCCCTGCACAGCCTCTACCACAGGCTTCCCCTCCACCACATCCTCCTCCTCCTCGTCCAAGTCCATCAGATCGAGCTGGTTGCCAAACTTCGCCTCCTGCTCCTTCTGGTACCTTTGCAACTGCTCCAGCGTCCACACAGAGACTCCCGTTTCCTGGTCCTTTGGATTGACCGGCTGTGCCAAAGTCCGTAGAAACTTCTTCGCACTCGCAATGGCCATGTCGGTCGAAAGGTTTGTGTCAGCGTCCGAAAGAGCCTGGGCAATCCACTTTGGCAGCTGACTCTTCTTACGCGCAAATCTCCTGTCTGCCAAAACCATCACTCCGTAGTCGTCTTTCCCACGCAAAACACGCCCCAGACACTGAGCAGCGTGCCGCATCGCATCAAACGAAAGGAAGTCGTTCTCGCGGATCTGGTAGTGGTCTCTTAAAAACTCGAGTCGCGCTTTCAAGATTCTCGATTCAGTGTACTGGAACGGAATACCAATCATCAACACCGTGCGGCCGTAATGGTGGTCGAAATCGATTCCTTCAGAAACTTTCCCTCTGGCAACAGACAAAAGAACCGCACCACGTCCATTCGAACACGCTTTTCTGTACGTTTCCAACGCCAGCGACGTTTCCTGTGCATCGGGAGTCTCCACCAAAATCAACTTGTACTTCCAAACTTCGTCCAGAATGCCCATCGTCTGCCATTGCGAAATAATGCTCTCCATGTAAAGATAAGAGGGGAAAAACACAACCAACCCGTCCGGAGTCACTTTGGAAAACTCAATCAACAAGCTCCCGTAGTTTCTCACCACGCTCGGGTCGTTTCTGATCTCAAACCGCGACGAAATAGCCACCTGGTCAGACCCTTTGGTCACCACCATGGGCAAAAATGACCGCCGATCAAGTGTCATCGTGTACGATTCTTGCACCACGGTCTCGAAATTCAGCATTCTCGGATACATGTCGAGCGGCGAGATGGTTCCGGAGGTGATAATCACAGACGAAAACCGCTCAAACACCGGCTTCATCGCAATCGACGCATCGAGACACGTGAACCGCAGAATCGGGTTCGGCACAGTCGCGTTCTCCGTCTCGTACGGCTCCAAAATCAACATGAACCCAGACTCGTACGTCGAAACAAGCGTCGCAAAAGTGGCAATGTCCTTCAACGCCATAAACTCCTCAATCTCCACCACCTCCAGCGTCCGAACCAGCAACGAAAGTCTCTCTGAACAGAACCGCAACGGCTTACGGTCAATGTACGTCAGCTGCTTCAAGTGCTGCAAAAATGAGGTCGGAGTCTCTGAAATGACGTGCAGAACCTTCATCCGCGTCTTGAGATACTCAATGAACCGCTTGAGGAACGAGATGAAGTGCTCTGCTCTTCGGATGCTACCTGGAACTGCCTCGTTCAGGACGTCTGTGGAAAGCACCGGGTTCGCCATGAACGTCTCCTCGCCAGTGTTGGACAGCTCCGACTCTCGGAGCCCTTCCACAAGCTTCTCGTACTCGTCCTGGAGTTTCTTGCTGTCGGTGCGCTTCACTTCCTCCACCTTCTTCCCCAGACTGTTGGCTCCCTTGCTTGCTCGCCTCAACACGTCATCCGTCAAGTCCAACGACAACGACTCGATGCAGACGTTGTCGATGTTGTGCGCCTCGTCAAATATAATTATGCTGTCTCTCGAAAGCTCTTTGGACACTCTTTCGGCGATCTTGGGGTCCAATAAATAGTGGTATGAGTAGATGATTAGGTTGCAAAATGGAATCATTCTTCTGATGGTGAAGTACGGACACGTTCCCTCCTTCTTGCAGTAGGCTGTGAGTTGCTCAAACGAATACACCCCCGGCGGAACAAGGTTGTGTGGGTCCTTCTCGTAGAGTTTCTCGTGGAATGAGCACAAATCCTCCACGTTTGCTTCTCCTTGCTCGATTTTCGTTTTCAGCTGTCCATTGGTCATTCTTCTGCACATCTCATCCACCACAATTCCTTTCCGCTCCTTCGACACCTTGGGATGAAGACACAGGTTCTTTCTACTGGTCAGCCCCAATCCTCTGAAATCTTCAACATACCCGAGCTCGTCTGCTCTGTAGCCCATCAGTTTGTGCAGCTCAATCAGCGCCTTCTCGATCTCCGACATGGTACGCGAGCAGTAGACGATCTTGCGGTGCTCGGGATAATGCATCTGGTACGCCACCGTCAGAGACAGCAACGAAATCGTTTTTCCGGTGCCCGACGGCATCTCCAGTATACAGTTGCCCCCCACGTCCAGCGTTCGCTTGATGTCGCACATATACGCATACTGCTCAGGGTATATGCGTGGATACGGGAACAACACAGGCAGATCGTCAATATAGAATCTGATTTGGAAATGGAAAATCTCTGTTAGTAATGACAATTCCGTTGAAGCCAAACCATCCAATTAAACTCACTTCATGAGTCGCTACCAGGGGGAACCTATCAAAACAGTTGATCTGCGTGCTTGACATTCAAATCAAGGACTGTGTGGTGCTTGTCCTCACTCAACAAGAGTCTCTTTTTGCTAAATACTTTTTTTTTTTTTTTTTTTGGTTTTTTTTTTCCTTTCTTTTGGAATATTCAAAAATTTCGATCCACTCTCGCATCTATCATTTATAATGAACAAGTTATATTACACACAATTAATCGTACAACCGTCATCTCTATCAGGCCTCTTCAACCACTAAATCCTTGATCTCAATCTGCTTGTCGGTGTCGATGTACGAGTCACACACACACCAGATAGACAGCTTGTGAGTACCGGCGTCAGGAATAGTGAAGTTCACTTTCACCTGCTGGTGCTCCTTGCTGATCGTAAGCCTCTTGATTGCATAAAGCTCACGCTTCTTCTGCTCTCCTATCACAATCCACCAGTTCTCGGTCTTGGTAAACGGATACCTTGGACAAACAACATCAAGATCTTCAACTTCCTCGTCTCTCTCTATATTGATAACAATCTCTTTCGGCTCGTTTGCGACAACAGGCTCACTCAAGTCTAACTCATACGACAGTTCCAAGTTCGGATACTTGTTGACGAAATCGGCCACCTTCGTCAGCTGCTTCTGCGACAACGACTCCAAAAGCGAGTCCCTCTCGTCATCCTCTAATGCCATGATGTCGTAAACTGTCTCCACGTTTCTGTCTTTGCATTTTGCAAGAATCTCGGTGTCAAAGAATGGAACCTGCTTCAAAGCATTGTCCGTGTCCCAAACAGACTGCACCACCATCTGACACAAGTCCATCGCAGTAAGCGCATTCAGATGGCCTTCACTGGATAAAACATCAACTGCAGCATATAGCAAATTCACAACTTTCGAGAGTATCAAGTTCAGGTCATTTGTCAAATCAGGCGGAAGCGAAACCCTGGAGATATGTGCCTGGAGCAAAATAAAGGACTTCAACGATGGCGATTCAAAGTTCGGCTCCGAAGATAGTCTTAGCGGAAGTCTGTTGTATATCTTTCTCAAGGTTTCATCCTCGTGATTTCTAATCGGAATATTTTCAAACTCGTTGGCAGAGGTTATCACCTCCAATAAACTTCTGAGTTTGGTTTTCCCATTCAAAGACAAAGAAAACGTTCTCATCGTGACAAACGAGACGTTGTAGTAAGCAGCAATCATACAGTCGTTCAAAGGTTTGATTTCTTCTGCCCCTTCTTCTTCGTCCTCTTCATCAACATTTTCCTCCTCCTCGATATCCAATTCAACGATCTTGGCCTCTGAAAGATCGCTCAGCGTGGATTCAACCAGCTCCGACAAGTATTCGGAGATTCCAATCTCACTAGTGTCCTTCAGATTGTAGAAACTTGGGTTTTGGTGCAACCTTCTGTAGAAAAATGTGTATGTGATCCAGTCCACACAGTCCTGTCTGTTCCTAATCAACCTGGTACTAATTTCATTCACAAACGCCTCGTGGATGAAGAAGCTGAGGTTGCTTTCGATAGGAAGAGACTCACCCAAGAACTTCTTGTAATAAGCAAGCCTTGTCGTGTTGGTCAAAATCAGAGAATGGGCAACTCGCTTGTTTTCAGCCCTCGCTAATCCAACCATCTCCAACAACTCGTTGATCGTGTAATCCACGTATCTATGCTCTTTTCCCTCGTAAATCTGGGTACTCAAAATGACAACAAAGTCGGCCGCAGGACACCAGAAACAAGTATTCTTTGTTGCCAATAAACAGGTCAATGCACCAGCATCAAATAGTTTCTCCACCATCGAACGATCTGTTGAAGACATGTTTTTGTAGTAATAACCAACACCAAATCTAAGAGACTCTCTCAGGGACAAATCTGAAATTTTCTTCAAATATGGCTCGAGAGATTCCACGTCTGTTCTCAACCACGAAACTTGATCCTTCTTCATCAAACTGATATATTCCTTAGCGATGTCAACACAGTGACGTCTCGTTGGAACGAACACAACACCTTTGTCCTCTCCCTCACTTGTGGTGAACTCATTAATAGCCGTGTATGATGGCCTTATCATATTCAATATCAGAGAAGGGTTGTGATTGATTTCAAAGTGACGGAATCTCACCTCCAATGGATATTCTCTTTCTCTAGAGTCAAAGTTGTAAATGTGTTGTTTACTCACACCTAACCACTGAGCAAAGTCTCTTCCGCTAGCAAGCGATGATCCCAAAGCAACAAATCTCATTTGTTTCTCCATGTTCATAGCGATGAACCGCATTCTGCTCAACACAATTTCGTATGCACCATCAACATCACTTCCAACCGTGTGGCAGTCGTCAGCGATCACTAACTCAATTGATTGAACGTTTTTCCTCTGCTGCCATCTTCTGGAAATCAGATCAAACTTCTCAGGAGTTGCCAAAACTAAGTGTGCCTTCGCAAGAATGCTCAAGTCTGCTGCCAATGATCCAGTGAGCTTTTCCACAGTTTTCCCACCAGCAACCTTCGCAAATTTTTTCTTCCACGCCTTTTGGAGAACATCGATCTGCTCCTGGTGTGGAATCAAATAAACGGCCCGTCCTCTGGAGTTTCTCCAATGATTAAGAAGTGCAAGCTCAGCGATTGCTGTCTTCCCGTTTCCTTTCGAACAGCAGCAAAGAACGTTTGCTTCTCCATTGTACACAGATTCAAAAACTTGTGACTGGAATCGGTTGAAATACTCGAAATCGAAAAGCTTGATAAATTCTTCAATCTCGAGTTCAAAAACAGGTGTGAGCTCGGAGCTTGATAGCGGTGTGGGAGCCGGGAATTTTTTTGGTAAAACCAAGTCAGTAAGCATGATCGGAATCCTAGTTTCACAGTGTAACCATTTGTCGCTGATCAACGAAAGAAAGTAGTTCGGCTGCGTTGTGTCCACAATAGGAACAGTCAGTTCAAAAATATGTGGCTGATTTTTGTACTTTTCCTTCACAACAAAGCTGCTAGCGTGTAAGATCTTTTCAGAGTCACAGTCCTCCACCAGCACCGTGAAAGATTCTCCATAGCCATGGATTGAGATATCCCACTGCCATTGGGGTGACACTTCAACCTCGATTCTCAACAATGATGGCGTTATTGGTTGAATTTCGTAAGTCATTGAAAGCTGAGGGAACTTCTGCAGTAGCTCAAATGCTAATTTGCCATATTTTTCTGACTTCAATGCTTGTGCAACCTCGAACTCATCCGTCAAAGCCAAGTATTGTTTCCAAGGAATCATCGATCTCTCTGTAGTATGCACAATCTCAACAGGAACGTTGGGGAATTGCTTGAACGGAGAGTTGGTGAGCCACGATCTCTGTTCAATCATCTTGCAGAGATCCAACAAAACACGAAACACTTTTGCCCATGACTTTTTCATGGCAATTTCTAGCATCGCCCTGAAAAGTCTTCCGGAGGACTGGACAACGTAAATCATGTCCGACATCAGCGCAAAACCATCCAATCTCAGTTTCGATATATACGCTTGTAACAGCATGTTGATTTTGGCAAGTGGATCTTCTGGCGACTCGTTGATTGGAATAGGAGCCTTCTCCATCAGTTTTTTCAATTCCATCTTTTCTTCCTGTCTGACGGGAACATATTTAAACTCTTCACTAGTGGCAAAAATTCTGAAGAGGTCGATCTCACTCATGAATGGCTTCAGTTGCTTGTCATAACTCTTCATGCTTCTGTGAGAAATATAATAATGGGAAGCAATTTTACCCAGATCGGTTGCGGAGACGAAATTTGCTTCGTAGTTGTACTTGATGAGTCCATCTTTTGCGAGAGAAAGCAATGCAGAGTGCGACAGGTCTTTCCTTCTTTGATACAGATCTTTATCATGCTCGTATTCAGGACCAACGTGATAAAGACTTCTAGACTCAAGCATACGCACAAACAAGTAAGTGTATCCTAGCCAGTCAACACAGTCCTCAAGGTTTCTGATGGTTCCAAGAACAATTTCTGCGTTGATGTTGTCAACAAGTCTTGAAAAAAGCTGGGACTCAATTGGAAGCTGTTGATTCAGAATTGCCAGGTAGTACTTCAGTTCATCCTGTGCCGTGATAATGATACCTTCACCATGTGTATCATATCTAGGTCTTCCTGCTCTTCCCAACATTTGCAAGATATCTTGTGGGGAAAGCTCGACCCATGTTCCCTTCTCCGGAGAGTACACATTTGTCCCTTTGATAATGACAGTATGCGCGGGCAAGTTAACACCCCATGCCAACGTGGCAGTAGAAACGAGAACTTTGAGATAACCTTGAGCAAACAAATCTTCAGCGGTGGATCTGTCTCTTTTGTTCATTCCGGCATGATGCACACCGAATCCAAAAGGAACAACGCTTTTCAAACCTTTATTCTTCGCATCATTCGCTTCTGTTTTCAAGATTTCCTCCACACCCGTAGAGAACTTCATCAAATCACTTAGTTTCTCACTCTCTATGAGTTTGTCCACGATCCATTTAGCCGTCTTCTCAGTTTCTTTTCTCGAATGAACGAAAATGATCACCTGGTGGCCATTACTGACGTTTTCCACCACTTTTTCATAGCAAACCTCATACATGGCCTGAAACCGCTTCAGAGATTTTTTCTCAGTGATACCGACGAATTGCTGTGCTAACGGACATGGTCTATAAGAGCTGTCAAAATAAAACAAGCCCTTGGTTTCATCGACCCGCAAAAACTTGGCAACGTCCTGATAGTTTGGCAACGTTGCAGAAAGTCCAAGAAGCCTCACGGGTTCCTCGTTGTTGTCGTCGCTATGCTTCAAAGTCCGAGCAACGATACTCTCAATGACGGGACCTCTCTCGTCATGAAGAAGGTGAATCTCATCGATGATGATCAATCTCACAAGCTTGACATAAGAAGCGTCGTTCATTTTTCTAGTGATGACATCCCATTTTTCAGGCGTAGTCACCAGAATCTGAGTGGAAGCAATTTGGTGTTTGGTGAGATTCGAGTCACCAGTGAGTTCGTTGACAGTGATGTTGAAATGTCCCAGTCTTCTTCTAAACTCACGCACTTGTTCCTGAACCAAAGCTTTCAGTGGTGCAATATACACGATCTTGAACTCGTCCAGATTGATGTGTCCCTCCTCGCTCATATACTTTGAAATTGTTCTCAAAACAGCCAACATGGCGACGTTGGTTTTACCTGCACCGGTTGGAGCACACATTAGAATGTTGGCATCGTCCAAGAAAGCTGTTGGGTACACTTTGGACTGGATTCTGTTCAATGTTTTGGTCTCTGTAGAAGGGAAAACGATTTGAGCCCACTCGGGAAGCTCTGAAATCTCCACCAATCTCTCATCTTGCTCGAGTTCCGGTTGTTTTGGAGGTGGGATATGAACTTCTTCCCAACCTTTTCTAGCTCTTTTGAACGATCCCTTGGGGAGATGGAACTTGGAGGTGGTAATCAAATGAGACCCTTGATCAAAAACCAAATTGTCTATGTCCACGTAGGTTGGCCTTTGCGGCTTCTCCTCATTAACAACTCTGCTCTCAGATTCGGTCAACCGCTGTTTTTTCACGGCATTTGCTTCGTCGTCTCCCTCGTCATCCCTCTTGCGAATACCCTTGTGCTGGTCAACGAGGCCCTGTTCGTTTCTGGCAACCATTTCGTCAAAGATCTGCTGTTTTTCGGCATCTGTCGTGACACTAGATAACTGCAACCCATAGTATATCAGTTTTGGACTCTTTGTGATGGTGGATATCAGCTGATTGCTTTCAAAATCAAACAGTTCAAGCAGTCTCTTTTCAAACTTGCGAATGTCGAGCGACTCGGTCGCCAGCTCTTTCAACAGCGCAACAATCTGGGCAGACACCTCCGAGTGCTTGTAGGAGTCTGATTCGCTGAGTTCTAGCGACAGCTGGCGAGTGAGCCAGTACTTGTCTATCGACTTGATGTCAAGCTGAGGGTTCTTGGAGTCGTCATTGACCTTGGAAAGCTGCACAACTTCCGAGCCGTCATCAATTGCTGCATCATTCTGCTCTTGATGAATTGCGTCCTCTCGGTCGTCGTCCTCGTCCTCTTCCTCTTCCCCGGCCTCCTGGTCACTCTCCTCGTCCGCAGAGTCTATCACTATTCCCATCGCATCCTCGTCGCTGTCGTTCTGCTGACCAGTGTTGAAATCTGTCACTTTTTTGCTGAGGTCCAGAACGTCTTGAAAATCTTGGTCTGAGATTTTCGAGTCCAGTGTCTCTTCTAGCTTGGCTTTTCTAGCGTGATCGGTCAGCGTGTCGTTCTTTGTGATCTCCAGGACAATGTCGGCCAAAGAACGAACGATGTCCTCGGGCACATCGTTGTCGAGCTGGCGCGAGCACCACATGAGCACCGCCTCAAACACCTGGATGGTTTCTGCGGTTGTTGGTGTGTAATTGATGCCCTCTATGTTGGCGGTGTCGAGCAGAGTGCGACCCGATCTGTTCACTTTTTTCGCTTTTTTGGTGCCGGAAACGGCCAATTGTCGCTTGATCTGGTCTGCCTCGTCTTGGTCGACATTCTTCACAGTTGCAACGCGCGACCCGAGATCTTTTACGCTGATTTTGCCCTGGACGCTCTGTGGGTTCGTGGTCACGTTTCTGTCGATGCCCTCGTCCAGCAGTCTTTTGTCGGTCCGAAGGACCTTGTTGGACATCTCGTCATACTTGTACTGCTGTATGTTGTTGTGTTCTGTGCTGTCGGACATATTGCGCAAGGTGGTGGTGAGGTGAGGGGCAGTCGAAAGTGAAGCGTTGTATAGAAAAACCATGTTTGATTACATTTATTTTTTTTCTCTTGTCTCAGAGGCAAAAAAAAAAAAAAAAAAAAAAAA
>PPHT02000034.1:101324-118611 GCA_003705115.2 Ogataea henricii | reverse complement strand
GTCACTAAAAAGTTATCACTTTCTCCTGTTTTTCTGAGAAATATGTCAAAGTCAAATTCTGTTTCTGAAAGTAATAAACTGTCCGACCCGTCACCAAATTACAATGAATGGTCGAAAGCTGAACTAGTGGAGAGAATAAAGTTTCTGGAGCACAACATCAACCGAGTCAAGTCTCTAGATGCAATTCCGAAGAACAATTGTGAATCATCCAACAACAGCCTATGTAAAAAATCGAACAAACCCAAAAAGCCATTTGACTTCTCCAAGTACAGCAAAAGATTCATAGCCTTGAAGTTTTCCTACCTTGGATGGAACTATCAAGGGCTGGCAATGCAATCTGGGGATACTGATCTTCCAACGGTAGAGTACAAAATATTCGAGGCACTGAACAAGGTCAAACTTGTCACATCTTTCATTCCGCAGGACTGCAAATTTAGCAGGTGTGGTCGAACAGACAGAGGCGTGAGTGCAATGAATCAGGTTATTGCCTTGGAAGTTCGATCAAATCTAACTGAGGAGGAACTAAAAGACAGCAAAAACGACGCAAAAGAAATTGATTATATCGGTCTTCTCAATCGTAATCTACCAGCTGACATCAGGTTCCATTCCATTTGCCTAAGACCGCCTGCAGATTTTGATGCTAGATTCAGTTGCAGATTCAGACATTACAAATATATTTTCGACGGCTCTTCCTTGAATGTCGACGAAATGAATCAAGCTGCTGCGTACTTCCTAGGAGAACACGACTTCAGAAACTTCTGCAAAATCGATGCATCGAAACAAATAACAAACTTCAGTCGCAATATTTTAGCATCCTCTATACATCCGATCAAAACAAAGCCGGGATACTTTGTCTTCGATTTGAAGGGAACGGCATTTCTATGGCATCAAGTGAGGTGCATGATGTCTGTACTGCTCACGGTGGGACAGAAGTTGGAAAAACCAGACATAATCAAAAGGTTGTTGAATATTGATGAGTTCCCAAGCAGGCCGACCTACAACATGGCCCACGATATTCCTCTTGTTCTATATGATTGTGGATTTGATGAGTCACAAGTGGAATGGAGCTCCAAAAGCCATGATAAATCTCCCAGCCCCTCCAGCTTCGATGGTCTTTGGAACGACTATCAGATCAAAGCACTGATCTCAACATTCATGAAAGAAAATGTCGGGTCACAGATTCAAAATACAAAAGTGTTGATCAATCTTGGGGATGGGATTGGCCAATACGTGAAAAAGTATGTTCCATTTGAAAAAAGATCTAGACTAGAATCAGCTGATCAAATCAATGCTAAATGGAGATCGAAGAAGAGGACCCGTGAGCTTATGGACTGATAGTTGTGTAATAACAGATATATGTAAGGCAATCTTATTACAGATTTGAGTAGCGGTATGAATAAGAATTTTTTTTTTTTTTTTGTTTTATAACTTGAAACCATATCTTGCCGAACGAAGACTAGTAACTTTTGTAGTGCTCAACCATTAAAGTACAGCCATTAGTCTGATAAAGCGAGGTACACTTCCATGGATCAATTGCTTGCAAAGGCTGGAAGTCAGGTGGTAACCTTTGCTGTTCGCTCAGGTGTTCAAATTGCATCTTCTTACCTCATTAAATCAGTGGGTAAGTTCATAGATAAGGTGCCCACCGAAGACAGGCGCAATATTGAAAGATTGCAAACTCGGTTGATTACCAGAGTTGAAATTGTTACCTATGCGATTGAACTGATTCAGCTAGTTGCTGCAAGGGGCAACTCAAACTTGGAGAGCACTTTGAGACTTACAGAAGACTTGAAGCAAGAAATCGACGAATTCTATGAAACCATCGAAGATGCTAGTGGATCCACATCGACTAAAAGATTGACCGGCGAATCACTTAAAGATGTTGAATCTTATATACAAGGCCTGCTAAACAGGATAGATCAAGCAATTCCAGTGATCAACCTGGCTCTCACAACATCGGGCGCAAATTTGAACGGTAACCTGAGCCAATTTGTGTCTCCAGGCAGACTGCTAAACAGCACAGTATACATCAATGATGCGGACAAGACTTTTG
The DNA here is from genome assembly GCA_003705115.2 of Ogataea henricii. Classification (NCBI taxonomy): domain Eukaryota; kingdom Fungi; phylum Ascomycota; class Pichiomycetes; order Pichiales; family Pichiaceae; genus Ogataea; species Ogataea henricii. The sequence goes on along the minus strand of PPHT02000034.1, from coordinate 116,558 downwards.
AAAAGTATCACAAAAAGACCCAGGTTGGCCCGAATTTTGTTCTAACACTATTCGACATATTCTACAACCCTGCAAGGTCATCATCTCAAGGCAGCAGCGAAATCACCTGGAAAGAAAAGTTCCCAAATTGCGAAGCACGTATATTCAGGATCCCACATAAAGGAAAGGAGTACTCCTACATCATCGAAGCGGTGGAAAACTTCAATGATGGTAGATATCATGATCCAGAAGAGAAACCACAACTGGTGTCAATAGAGGTTGAGTGCATAAGAAAGCTCTTTTTTACCGCATCCGGGCGGTTACTCAAGCTTACTGACAGAACAACACCAGTTCTCGTCTTAAAATACACGAAAGATCCTATGTTCAAAGAAACACATAATAAAATTGAACCAAACGAAGAATGCAACGTTCGATGGATGGCGGTCGGTGACTGTCTATATGATACCGAGGAATCTGATGAGACAGACACTAGCGATGATGAGTCAACAAAACAACAACCTGTCTCTCACACAAAAGATAAAGTCGAGAAGGGAAATAGCCATCAGAAAGTTTCGAGCATCTCACTGCTAGAGTATTTAATTCGACTTTTGGCTTTGCAAGTCAAAGACCAAATGTCTTCATTGAAGGTTAAAGACGAAAGGCTGAGAGCTTACCTAAATGACGAAAACATTCATCCGCAGAACGAGAACGAGGACGCCAACTTAGCTAACGACATGAACAAACTCTCAATTTCACCTAACAACGCTGAGCAAGAGCAACAATGAAGCAACTTACAAATACGCCAATTGAGTTTCATATTGTCGATACGTGGTTGGTTCGAGCTACATACTAGAGCTTTATACCGCTCGCTCGGAGAAGAGAATCAACCCACAAATTCTTCTGAATTATATACAATTACTTCAACTTCTAGGAGAGATAAAAAAAGTTGAAGGCAAGAGAAACAAAAAAAAAAAAATGTTTTATTACCGTAAAATGTGGGTACAATGATCGAGTTTTAGACTACATTATCAGTCAATCAAAATTAGCTAAATGACTGAAATCGACTATTACTCGGAAGAGGTTCCTCCTCCCTCTCAAGACTTGGAGGTACTTGAAACGTCGGATGCGGAGGAAATTCCAGACGTCCCACAAGGTACTGGGGATCAAGATTTGGATAGTTCTTCAAACACGTTGGAATGTGAGACGATTCCTTTAAACTTCAAAGAACTTTACGAAAAACAAAACATGATCCATCTGGACAACCATGTCCGAGAAAATAAGAAACTACTAAGGTCAAGTGACATTGATCTACGACTCATACAAATGCAAGATGAGTTACACGAACTAAAATTGCAACTGCCACGTTCAAGCTCAGATTTGAGTTACCTCTTGAAAAGTTTAGACTGCACACTAGAGGAACGCATTAAAAGTGTTAAACAAAACTTGATTGACTCAGGTATACAAACTTCAAAGATGAAAACGAAAACTCAAAACTTTCCGGACATAGACCAGAAAACTAAAATGTTGGAGCTCACATCCAGATTGGGTGTTATTGAATCTCAAGTTGGAGATATACAGCAAGGCAGTGACATTCCAGTACAATCTGCAATCAATGATATCAACAGACGAATTGCCTTAATACTGGAACCGCAATTTTCAACAGCTGAAGTCAAAAAGTTACTTGATGGCTTAAATGTCAAAGCAAAATACTGCCTACGAGAGGTCAAAAGGATTGGAGATAATACAGAAGAGCTACAAGTATCAATAACGGAGAAAAAAGTCGATCAACTTTATCACAAAATCCAAAAGATACCAGAAGTTGAAATGCTTTTGAACAAAGTCGTAAGAAGATTGAAGTCGATCAACCAAATCCTTTTAAACTCTTCCACGGCGGTTCACTTTTGTGGAAATTTGCAAACCGAGTTCGAAGTACTACATGTCGAGATGAATAAATGGAACATGAAGTTGCAAGAGATCGAGGAAAGCTTGGAAAGCAACCAAAAACTTCATATCGAGAACAAAGCTGAAATATTCAATTGGGTTAAATTAATTGAATCTAAAATCGCTGGGGACTAAAACCTATTTTTTGGTGAAAATCGATATCACATCTTGGTCGTGAATGCGGTGATTTAGTCCACACTTTTGTGGGGCATTTCCAAATTTTGACGAAGATCCCCAAACTAAAGCGTACTTGAACTTATCTTTGAAATCCTTGTGGATTGAGTTACAAACATCCTCCACTGTCGATTCGTTTCTAACAACCATTGGGTCACTAAAATTGGGCTGCACCCCTCTTCTCTTAGTGTAAAGTCGGAGCAAATTGAGTCTGTACCATATTTCCTCCACAACGTCGTTAATAGATAAGTCCATTTCACATGACATGACAACTGTGTTTGGTTCTCTGGCAATTTTGTCCACCTCCTCTAATGAAACTGCATCAATCTTGTTGTAGACGTACAGACAAGGAACATAGACAACGTGCTGTTCATTGATAACGTCGATAAGGTCATCGACTGTCACGTTTTCGTCCCTGATCATCACGTCCGCATTGTGAACCTTGTAGTCCTTTAATATGGAAGAAACCAGCCGCTCATCCAGGTTCTTGGGGGTGTTCATGAAATTCAATTTGATTCCTCCTGTTTTTTTCAGTCTTATGGACATATTCGGACGTTCCTTGTTGAGTCTGATTCCTATGGCTTCAAGTTCTCTTTCAAGGTGTTGCCTTTGATCAGATGATTTCGTAGCGTCTAGCACCATCAAAATCAAATCTGCTGTCTTTGCTGTGGCAATCACCTGCCTTCCTCTACCCTTTCCTTCACTGGCACCTTTGATGATACCAGGTAAATCAACAATTTGTATTTCAGCACCTTCATACTCTAGCACTCCCGGCACCGAAGTGAGAGTGGTGAATTCATAAGCAGCAGCTTCAGACTTGGTTTTCGTGACTTTAGAAAGAAATGATGACTTACCCACAGAAGGGTACCCAATAAGACAAATTCTGGCATCGCCCGATTTGCTCACCTCGAAACCTTGTCCTTTGCCTCCAGCACCGGCTCCACCCTCAGGCTCAAGAAGCATCCTTCTGTACTTGGCAAGCTTTCCTTTCAACAAACCAAGATGGTACTCTGTTGCCTTGTTTTTTTGAGTTTTGGCCATCTCATCTTGAATCTCCTTTATCTTTTCCGAAATGTTCACCATTTTGGCAGCGGTGATTATGAAAAATGCTTGTACAGTCACTCAGCTTCCAGCTCAACTTGAAGTTTTTGATACTATTAACCAAATTTGCGATGTGCGATGTTCTTGGGGTAATGTATCCAGTTCCACGAGAGTTGGTGATTTCAACTATCGATCGAACTTCAATTGAAAAAAAAAAAAAAAAAAAAAAAAAAAAAAAAAAAAAGTTTCGTTCAGAGACAAATGGCTGAAACGTACAGGTAAAGTCAATACGAATTTTTTATAACAAGTAGTTATGATACATTAATACATTAATCTTATGAAATTTGGTAAAGCTGAACGTAGAAAACGAGCAAACACACTCATGGTTGGAATGCTTGTGGCGGGAGTTGTGATTTAGAGTTATTGAAGTTTCTTCCGGCCAACTCATAGTTCCAACCACTTTGTTCACAAAGCATCAGCGTAAACTCAAGAGTCAACTTTGTTTCATTTAAAATTCTCAGAACAAGTTGTTGTTGTTCAGCAGACAGTTTGGTGACAACCTCCGCAGGTAAGATGTTGTTGAATTGCGCAGTTGGCGCAGAATTAGAAGCCGGTGATGAAGCTGCAACTGGGCTCCCGTTGGCTTTGACTATAGCTGGATCCGTCCACGCCTTGTTTGGCGTGAAAGCCTTGACCAAAAGCATGTCAGACGCAACGATGAAGGAACCATTGACATCTGCAACAACAACAAAAGTTCTGTCGAACGACCTTTTCTCCAATGATGCTTTTTGCTGAGGGTGATTGTTGAACTTGTTTGAGTGTCTTCCCTTGACATGATGCTGCTGTGGATTTTCAACTTCTGGTGGTGCGACTTCTTCAAACTCACCATGAAGAAGTATTTGCATTCCGTTTAGTGTGGGGTAAGAAATGACTTCAATTGAATACGACGATGGAGTTTCAACCAGCGTGTGTTTTGTTTTTGGCAAAGACCGGAAAATTTGGTCAATAGCTTCTTTCCCTTTGCAAAGCTTCGCCATTCTAGGCTTGGCCCCTGAAACCCTCATCAGATTTCTAGAATTCGAAATATAGTAACCCCATGATCCCGAGCTAGAAACTGGATGACGATTGAACGTACCATTCGTACCTGTAGACGATGAAGGCTCCCCTATGTGAGCAGTATCAAAATGATAGGAAAATTGTGACTCAGGTGTGTACAGCTGCAGCAAATCTTGTCTTTGTTTATCCCACAAGCTCAAATACGTCGAGACAAAATTTGTTGCAGCTTTTTGTAACTGTTCGTTCTCGAAGAAAACCGATTTGCAAGCAACCGGTAATGTGAGAATTGAAGTCAGCTTATTTTCATCTCTCACTGGGTGACCGTCCAATATAATCAGTCTCGGAAATGCTTTCACGATATCTGCAAGTACGTTGTTATTCATGATGGGATTTTGCGATACTATCAGCTCTCTCAAAAAAAGGAACTTGTTTTTCAGCCTGTCAAAGAAGTCGACTTTAGTTATGTTGTTGTTTGACAAAGCAAGATTCTTCAAATTGGGAAAAGAAACCGCCAGTTCAACTAGATCCTTGGGGTTGTCACCCAAGAGGTTATTCGCTAGATTGATGGAATCAACGGTCATCTTGTCTTGGAATGCTAGCTTGAACAGTGCCATGAAGAACTTGCTAGAAGTACTAGGATTGGCAAAAAAACCATGCTGAACCAAACCACTGTCACTTCTCATGTTCTCCAAATTCAACAGTTTTAGAGAAGGGTCGTATCTCGATTTCAAAACGGATCTGAGAAGCTGCACGGTGTTTCCACTAGAGGGAGATGCTGTAATACCGATGTCATCAACCATCTTGATTTTCAAAGTGTCACCTGCAAATCGGATACCCGAACATCTTTCGAGTTCTACACCTTCTTTTCGGTTCCTCACTGTCGCCTTCAAAGCACCAGTGGCATTATCAGCGACAACATTTTGTAGAGCAATCTTGGTTTTCCTACTAACGAAACTAACCAAGTCTTGCTGGGATGCGTTTTGCCAGCCAAAAATTTCCACTGCTATTGCATTTTGACTGGCAAACTGGTTTGCTCTCTCAAGTGTCTCCTGGGGATTTCTGTATCCGGAAGTGTTATAGCCTCTACTATTTCCTCTTCCTCCATACATGCTTTCTAGATTGAACCCTCACCGGTTGGTCGTCTTCAAAAGGGAATGATCTAATTGAAGCTTTAAAGCAGAAAAACACATTTCGTGCTTTCCAACTCTCTCATGTAAAAAATTAAAAAAAAAAAAGTTTTTGGCCAAGTGAATTGAAAATTGAAATCGACCTTCACGAAAAATTTGGCAGTGCTACGTAACCTCAGAATCTCCAAGATCCGAGTATGTGGTTCGCTCACTGGTGACTGAGAAGAATTGATGAAACTGATCGAGCACCGAACATTAGATGAACGATTCACCGTAAATTACTTGAATATATAACAGCCATATAAAGACAGAGTGCGCACTCCTTTCTGACAAGTTAAAAGAAAAAATTCGAATACTCTATAGTATTGGAGTAATCATCGTACTAACGAATCAAACAATATGGTCGTTGGGCATTTTAAGTTAAAAACACTCACACATCAAATTTCAGCCAATCCAAATCGGTCAGTACACCTTTACCATCTTCTTCGACGCCTGACTCAGAACCGTTGAGAGAATTCTTACGGTTTTCCATCGCAACCATTCCTTTACTCAAGTTGCTATGATTTGTAGGTGTCGGCCTGCTGATGGATCCGAGAGAACCACGGTTAGATGCCAGTTTGCTCGAAGAAAATTGTCTGTTCAAACTACCCTGAAAACTTGGCTGGAACGTAGGCTGAGATGTAGACAGACTCGAAGGAGGATTGATCTGTGGCTGTAACCCGCGTTTGGAATTGATCGATTGATAAAGGTTTGAAGAGAGCGAGTTGTGTCTTGATAGTGATGGTTGGACAACCGAGTTAGAAGGAGACGGTGTATTGTATGGCGATGATGGGGACATTGAAATATTTCCAGTGTAACTGCTAGTGCAAGGAGAAGAAGGGTTTGAAGAACCTTGTACTGGTAATCCAATTCTTGACTTCTTGCGCTTGAATTGGGGTATATCTTGCGGTTCGGAAACGTTCATAAAATAAAGGCTGGTCCCCGGAGAATATGAGACCGGGGAGTTGCCTGCTGTCGGTGCACTTCCTAAAGGTGTGTTGGGATTAGACGAACTGGCCCTTGACGGAGGCTTTGGTAATATTGGAACATTTTTTGGACGAGAAAGAGATGTGGATGAGACGCTAACTGTTTGTTGTTGTTGTTGCTGCTGTTGGGGCACATACTGAGGTTGCTTTTGCGACTTGAACTGAAATTGCTGATTCGGGAATTGCTGAGGTATTATAAAAGACTGAGCAGGGAATTGCTGAGGGAAGAAAACACCATTGTTTGTCAACGGAGAATTTCCCGCGCAAGCGAAAGGGAATTGAGGCTGCTGAAGGTGAGAAGGCATTTGATTTGGAAAGGAGGATGGTTGAATGAAGGGCACAGTTGAACTGCTGGTGCTAGTACGACGATTATTGTAAAAACCAGGTTGTGAGCTGCTTAGTGACTGTCTCTTCGAATTTCTCTTTTTTATCACGTCAGTTTTCAAAGACAGCGGCCTCATTGTTCCATGCAGCTTTTGAAAAAGACCGCAGGCATTACAGAGAGTATTTCCTTGTGAGTCTCTGCGCCAAAGAGGAGTCTTGGTCGTGCTGCAGTTTGAGCACTTTGAAAGTGGCTTGTTCAACATATTTTGGTCCGAAACCCCTGATCCAGTGGGAGCAGAACTGGAGATTCTTGGTATACTTGAAGAAGATTCATGCGAGTCATTGTTCTGTTTCTGAACAGTGGATTTTGGTGAAACCTCCCCATTCATTGCGGAATTTTGGCATGGTACAGTCGTAGAGGTAGACAACTCGTCTGAGGTCTTGATCGGCCCTTCATTGTCAATCTTCAAATTTGATTTTGAAAGAACATTGGTGTTACTCGAACAAACAGATGGAGTTGATTTGATATGGGCAAGATCGAAAGGGTTTCCTGGCTGCTTGTGTTTCACTCCCTTCAAGAATTCAAAATCGTAATCAGTGGAAAAAAGACGATCATTCTTCAAACTTAACAAGTCGTCAATGTTTAGCTGGAGGTTCTCAGGCGTTTCCTTGGCCTTTCTGATAGATGTACTGTTGGGGCTATCAGACATTGACGAAGGCGTTATCATGTTGTTACAGTGGTTGTTGCTATGCTGACTCAAGCTTCCGCGACGAAAGCCCCCATGGACATGTGAAGACTCACTTGGTGGTGTTATGAGACTGGACGATCCGTTTCGAGAGCTACCAGTTCCAGTTTCATTGGCAGCTGTTTTGATGTTTTTGTTGTGATGGTAGAAGTTGGGCGAAATGGAAGTAAGGGAAGACGAAGTTGGAGTGAGGGCTCCATCATCGAGAGACATAGCCTCATCATTGGTGTTGTTCACCACCCGATCATTTTGTATTTTAAGAGACTCCTCCCTCAAACTTCTGTTTTCGATTCTTGGGTATAGAGGAAGAAGTTTCTTAGCAGAAGAATATATGTCCCAAATTGAACTCGACTCCATCTCAGTTGGTCTAGACAAGCAGTGTGAGAGTGGGTTGCTGGCAACAGGAGTATGTTCTTGACAGTGCGAGAGAACAAAGCAAGCTATGTGGACACGGTTTAGAAGTGGGTATCAACAAGTTTCTTTACTTCAACAAACGTTCGTTTGAAGCAATAGAACAATAACACGCAGTTCCCCGTTTGTAACTTTGAGCACGCAGCTGCGCTTAGTTTTCTTCTTGATGGTATATGAGCCTAGAAGAAACTGTTGACGAAACACGATTTTAACACAATCAAAATTTCATGAAGAACGATCTGAAAGTAGGTCTTTCTTACTGCGTACCCGAAAAAATTTTCGTTTAATAAAAAAAAAAAATAATAAAAGGAAAAAAGTGCTTACAGTTCACGAATAGAGAATTATCTTTTACTGCCCGAGTTTGACGCCTTTTGACACCCATATCACACAGGTTTGAATTAAAAGAGTTTTTCGAAGGACCCCCATATGTGCAAGCATGGTCAGGTCTCTCTGCTGACTCAATCTGTTGTAGTAAACCATGCCCTCTTCAGAAAACGCTAGCTGGCTTGAATGCCTGGTTGAACGTACATGAATGATCAGTTCTTCGCACATCCATACTGTTTGGTCTTGCGTCATATTAGGCTACAAACATTCCGCTTCTTTCAAAGCTCGTAGAAGTATGAAGTGGTCTGTTTCATGGCGGCAGGTACATATGGGGTAATAGCGTCAAACCAGCCTCTAAGCGTAAAATTGTAATGTTAATATTTTTTTCCAAAAGAAGCAAAAGAATATCGTAGGCCCATTGCAATCAACGGAATGACTGTATTCTCGTGGGTGATGCAGGGTAGAGCATGGTCTACCTCGAAGAGCATTATTGTCCATAGGACTGACTCGTGAGACTGACTGTTTCTTCACTTCGACGGGTAGAATAACTTTTTGTTAACGAATAGCCGATAAAAAGAAACGACTTTTATACTTCCTTATTTACGAGGGCTTCCCAACCAAATCTGACATTTCTTTCAAGGCAACACTGGGATTGTAAAAATGATTGGCCATGTTTTCTTCGTATACTGTACCAGATTTATTAGGTAGTGCGTCGATCAATCTGGCTCAAACAAAAAAGGCGGTGAATAACAGAATTATGACAAGTGATAATGAAATAGAAGCTACACAGCACAAGAATGGAAGAGTAATGCGCTGATGAGGCCGTTCTTGGTGACAGGATCGTAGGGTTGAGTTGAACCCTTACGAGTACGGTTTTTGGCTGAGTTTTGTGAGAAACGCGCGAATACGTTGGGTCAGACGAGACTTTTCAAAAGCCCACAGGAGTTGTTGTGTTTTGTGGATTATGTAATCTGCGTTGATCTCTCTAATATGGGGTAAAATGCCTCTGAGACGAGCGTGTTCATTACGCGTTTCTGATTCCCCTGTATATATACCTCTTGCAGCGTATAAAGAGGCTTTGAAAGACCGAATGAGATCAAAATTTCACTTTTAGAACCCTAAAGCTTCGAACTTGACTGGTAAGTCGGTTGCGATCATCAAAAACCAATTTGTGAACTCAATTTTTACACTTTACGAAAATCCCAAGCGCGACAATGTTTATGTTGTTTAACACTTCATTTGGGATCAATCATCTGACCAAGACCCTAATGCTTTTATCATGATAATGATGAGTGACATAAACAAACTGAAACCTAGAAAGAAAAAGCATACCTACCGTATAGAGTCATAAAGTAATGCAGGAGGACTAGATATGGACCGGAATATCAACTTGAGGGGAGAAGGTGAACAACGATAGAAAAATATCCCATCCGGTATGACAATCAAACATGTCCGGGCAAAATATACAAGCACAACAATAGCTTCAGGCTCAGTCAAGCACACACCTTCGTCAATTCGTAGCCTTGTTGCCATTCATGCGTTCCTTCAACTTCCTCTCCTCCTCCTCGAGAAGTGACAATCTCAAAGCTTCCTCGATCATTCTTTCTTCGATATCCAGCTGCTCATCTCTGGAGTATCTGTTGGACGCTAATCTCCGTGATCTACCGTTTGTTTGGTTTCTTCCGGCGATTTCATGAGAACCGTCGTTAGTCTCAATCAGCAAAGAAGACGCATGTAACGCAGTAGCAGCCGCAGATCGTCTGGCTAGTTTGGCCCTAGCATTTAAAAGTTTTTGCTCCCAATCAGGCCGGATCCGGTCAATAGTAATAACCCCTGGTGCCGTAGGTGGTAAAGAACCTCTTCGAGTACGCTGCCTAGTCGTGCCGGCGTTGGATGACGCAATCGGAGTGTTTGTGCCATTGCCATCAGAAGAAGAAGATAAATGCCCTGAAGAGCTCCCCTGAAGAGCAATGAAATCGGAAAAGGATCCAGATCCTCTTGGAGGGGTACCATGAGCGGAGTGAGATTTCGAAATAGCGTAACTCAGTGAGGTGCGATGACCGTGTCCTGGTGTAAAAGCGCCGTCTCCATCAGTGTCAGATTCCTCGCTGATGACAGCACTGTTGTCATGGAAATCACGGGGCGCGCGGCCGCCAATTCCGGTTCTGAAGTTGGGAGGGGTATAAGTTACTCCAAAGTCGGTCATTGCACAGAACGGACATTTGACAGGCTCGCTGATGAGATCTTCAGGTGATTTGATCTCGCTCGGATCTGAGTTAGGCGCAGATTCTTCATCATGTGGAGGATGAGGATCGAGACGCCTCATCTGGACAAAACATTCGGTGCAAATCGGCTGGACGCAACAACGAGACAGATTCAAGTTAGGTGGGTGATAAAGAAAACAGATCGGACACTCTGTGGCATTCCTGTATAGCCTGAGCAAAAGGTCATCTGAGGGGATGTATTCAAACGTTTTGATTCCACTGTTCTGCACCGACTTGTCTCTCTCATAACGTAGCTCAGCTTCACGCTGAATCTTGATACCCGTTTCTTTCAAGTGTCGTTTGAATGCTTTGTGTTCTCTTCTTCGAGTTGAGTTCACGCTTTGATGTATTTTGTGGTCATCCGGATCCTCCTCATCCTCATCAAGATTCTCTGCATTGATAGGGGCATGAAGTGGCAATGCTCTCAAATATTTGAGCAGCTCTTCGTCAGACCAGCTCTCTTCGAAATCCTGGAGTGGAGTATAAAAAGGCGCCAATTTGCGGTCCACGATCAAGTCTCTAACAATTTGAGTTTTATAAGTGAGGCCAAACTTGTAGTTACCATGAGGAGCAAGGTAACCTCCGTCAACGCTTTCCGCCGCCCGAACTATCAAGTCCAACATGTGCTGCTCCTTCTGTTTCTGCTTCTCTTTGTCTTTGTCCTTGCGCTTTTTGGACAAATTGGCCAACACTTTTGGCGAACCTAACAGGTCTTTGGATAAGGAGCCTGATCTGGGAGGTTTCACCTCTTTTGCTGGTGTGTTACCCATCTTCGAAGTCCCAATCAGCAACTGGTGTAGAACAGAATACGTGTCAACGATTCACTTGTCTTCAATTGTGGTTTGTGACAAGCGACTTAGATTGCAACGTACGCTGTTTGTGCGTGTACGTTATGAAGAAACAAAAAAACAGTCAGTCACAGTGAAACAAAGATTATGAGAACTAAAAATTCCGATAACTCTAGCAAAAATTATTTTTGTTTTCCACCTGCTTGCCGGTACCGATGCTAACGGGAGTTGCTGGGCTCAACTTTGGTTGCCTTTTTTTTTTGCAAGAATGCCCAACTTGAAAGGTTCTATCAACAGAGGCAAGGTCCGTGGGAATTTACGATACATAACCCTCACTCGATTTTCTTATTATAGCACCAGCTAGCAATTTTTTGTCCGATCTGGACCGCGCCGCCACAGGCTCTGCCGGGTTTCAGCTTTTGCTGCGGCTGGCTATCGATGTCCGGAACACAGAAGTTTAATTTGCGTGTGCTTCAGCAACTATACAAAACTCGGAACTGGCCCTTTTGAGCACACTGACCGTCTTATTCCACTAGCCCTGTCTTCGGGAAATGGGTGGTGGAAAGTTATTCATCCGGTAAGACGTATCCCACACATTATTTTCTTAGACTTACCCCATTTTTTTTATGCTCGCTATAAAAACTCCCCGTGCGAAATTTCTCCACTGCAAGCAGTACTTTTGGAAATTGTAATTGGATGCCTACGGAAGCGTTGCAAAGTGTTGGAATCTGCTTATCGTCCCCCATCACCTTCGCAAACAAACCGCATTGGGAAACAAGTCCATCTACATTCGCTTGTCAAGACAGTGAACTTCTTTGTGTATCACTGTCCGCTGGTCACGCTTTCCAATAAAAAGGTCTCACTAGCTGATTCAGCAATCCACCATGTCTGCGCCTAAAGGCAAAAAAAGAAGTGTCAGTTACGTACTCAACCCCACAAACGACGATGGAGTGGGCTACCACTCTTTAGGAGTGAACAGTTTGCTGTACGACAAAACGACAGACACATTGATCTCAGGAGGTCGGGATGGCCTTGTGTCAATGTACTCTCCAGATGCAACAATCAACATAGACCAGGAAGACAAAGTGAACACCAGTCAATATGTGACGAAATCTGCAAACGACATCAAACGATACATTCAGCAAAATCTGAACAACGAAGAAAGAATTGTGTCTTTAGAGTCGAGCATAAGAGATGGTCTCACTAGAGAGACTGTCACCAAGGTCAACTATAAGCCAAAAGCCTTCTCACAATCGCACTTAGACTGGATCACCGACTTACAGCTATTAAAAAACACGTCAACTATTGCCTCATGCTCCAATGATCTTTCCGTGAAACTCTGGAATTATCAAAACAACTCTGTGGCTACTTTGGGATGGCACAATGACTACGTGAAATGTTTGTCCGAAAGTAACGGGGAACTGGTCTCAGGCGGTCTGGACAAAGTGGTCAACCTGTGGGATACAAACAAGCTCAAGAATGTCTCGAGCTACGCATTCAACGAGGAGCGCGGTTCTGTTTATTCGATCAGTTCCCACAACAACTTTATTATTTCGGGGGGTCCCATTCATACCATCACACTTTTGGATAAAAGGGCCATGAACAAACCCATAAAATCCTTTGTTGGTCATACAGGTATAGTCAAATGTTTGTTTTTGAAAGAAAATGCTTTTTTGTCCGGATCTTCAGACTCTACAATCAAACTTTGGGACATGAGAACAAACCGCATTCTCAGAAACTTCGACATTCACAATTCATCGGTCTGGTCTTTGACCGTGCCTGAAGAGAATCCTGGGTTTGATGTCTTTTACTCGGGAGATAAAAGCGGTCTGGTTCTCAAGACTGACCTGAGGTCTTCAAATCTAGAAGGTTCAATTTCAGCTGCTGAGGATTATCTCAACTCAAAGTTGAACGAAAGTATGGGTATTTCGACGGTGATTGCCGACCTGAATTTGCCTGCAATCACAACTTTCGATCAAGATCAGCAACAACATGAATCACATTTTTCGGGAGTGCTCAGTATAGCTGAAGGAAACAATTCCATCTGGACATCGACATCGGGTGCTTGCAACCAGTTCATTTCAAACTGGTCCGTTCCAAATACAGATGATCTACTGGTTTATCAGGGTATCAAGCTTCACAGAAATCTCTCCATGATTAATATGAATAGCCGTAACTCATTGGAACCCGCGACAGGAGATGACTTCGACATTGTTAGCCAATTCTCGAGCGACAATCTTGATCATATCGAAGAGGCTTTGACGTCCCAGATTAATGTTCGTCGTCCAACTTTCGACTTAGGTTTTTCAAGCAACCAATCTGACGTTGCTACCGAAGGCAGAGAATTGGAGGGACAAGAGGTACACGAACAAGAGGGTTTCGAAACTTACTTCCTCAATTTAAGTGGCGGTCCGAGCTCCGAGTTCATTTTGGATGCAAGTTGGGATGCTGACGACAGGGAGACAAACGACGAAAGACCACTGCTGACGAAGACTACCAACCGCGGAAAAGAGAAATTGGAGATTTTATTCGAAAAATTACCGGAGTCATCAATCAGCCTTACACCTTTCAACTCGTCACCCCTGGAGACCATTCGAGGATCGACAGGACTAGTGAAATCCCGGTTCTTGAATAACAGGAGACACGTCATGACCATGGATCAAAACGGTTGTATCTATATCATTGACATACTCAAGTGTTCTTTGGTAGAGAGACTGGAATCTCAGGTTACACAAAGAAGAAATAGTGGGATAGATCTCAACGATGTTTTTGATGAGTTTGCAGGTAGATTCCAAACTGAAGAATCACTTCCAATGTGGTGCACGGTGCAAACAAAAGCGGGAAAGCTCATCATAACTTTGCAAGAAAGCAATTTTGTTGCTTGTGAAATTTACTCCGATGATTTTCATGAGAGTTATCCCGAGCTACTCATGGAAAATGGCAAAGCGGAAGCCGATGATCACGTGAAACTGAACCTGGGCAAGATCGTGCTGCATTCCCTTTTGGAAACATTTGTGGAGAATGAAAAAAGACAGTCTAGGCAAAAGACTCCCAGGGCCTCTACGTCGATGAGCAGCATGAAACGTTCAACTACAAATAACTCCTCCATGTTTTCGAAGGTCATCAATAAAGAGCACCTCGCCTCTCTGGCTAGCGTTAATGATTCTGTGGGGGAGAGAAAGTTCTCGAATGAAAATGATAAAGAAAAGCCCAAGCTGAAACTCTTTGGAAGAAGTAAGTCTAGCTCTGCACCACCCAATTTCTCATCGGGGTCTGCTTCAGGTTCAGCTACGGAAGAACCAGAGAAACCGCTCACGGACGAGGAGATTCTAGAGTCTGTCAACGATTCGGCAGATTTGATTGCACTGGTCGATTCATGTCGGTTGAGAATGAAAACCGATGATACGGTTCCGAAGATGAAGATAACAAAAGACGTGAACATCATCATCAACGAAAATATCAAGCAATACGGAAACGACACCAAGGCGTTGTATCATACATCCTTTTTCGATATTGGTAACAGAACACAGGAACTTGAGGATTTCTTACCTGTCTGGGTACTCAAGGCTCTTCTATTTGGAAAGTACCCTGTGAAGGAGTCGCCAAAAATTGGTTTTATTCTTGTGCCAGACCCTCTATCTCTTGGAGCTTATCAGATAGACACGGACGCATGCAAGTTAAATGCGACGGGGATGCTGCGCATCTCCAAAGTCATTGGTTTCACGTTGGATAAATTACCCAAGGAATTACGGGATCAAAGGATTGAAATTTTATGTCGAGGGCAAGTGCTAAATCCTAAAATGACACTTATGACGGTGAAGACTAGAATTTGGAAAAGCAGTGGAGACGTGGAGTTGTGCTTCCGACTGGCTGATTAATTCGATAACTTCTCAGATCAATTCCAGGTTCAAACTTAAGTTCGAAAAAGTTACCCGGAGTTTACAAATTTATACGGAGAAAAAAAAAAGTTTTTTTTTTTTTTTTTTTTTTTTTGTTCGATGTTAAGACAGACATAAGAATATCTAGACTTATTT
>PPHT02000034.1:0-101224 GCA_003705115.2 Ogataea henricii | reverse complement strand
GAGATCGCATTCGCCACATAGAATACTTCAGTCGAAAGCAACATAGTTCAAGAATGGAAGACGTTGATAGAACAACCTCCCGTCTTTGGAGAGCATACAAAACGGTCAAGGAGATGGTCAGAGATAGAGGATATTTCATTACTCAAGAAGAGATTGATGTGTCTTTGGACCAGTTCAGAGAAAAGGTGTGCGACTCCATGGGAATTCCACAAAGAAAGTTGATGTCTTTCCAAGCCAATCCAACACAAGAAGCAACTGATAAGTACGGAGATCTTGGTCCTTTGTGGGTAGAATTTTGTGATGAGCCTTCGGTTGGTATCACAACGATGAAGAACTTTTGTCAACATATTGCGGACAAAAACTTTTCTACAGGAATTTTCATCTACCAACAAAACATGACCCCATCGGCAACTAAAGCCATTGCTGTTGCCGAGCCCGCCACAATCGAAACTTTCCAAGAAAGCGACATCATTGTCAACATCACGCATCACGAGCTTGTTCCGAAACATATTAGATTATCTGTTGAAGAGAAGAAGGAGCTTCTAAACAGATACAGACTCAAAGAATCGCAACTCCCTCGTATCCAACGCGAAGACCCTGTCGCACGTTACTTGGGTTTGAAAAGAGGACAAGTGGTGAAAATCATAAGAAGATCCGAAACTTCGGGTCGTTATGCTTCCTACAGAATCTGCCTCTAGACATCACATATGGCTTATTCTACAACCTCACTCACTGTGAACAAACTTCCAGAGAGTGGGTCATCAAAATTAACGTTTTTTGTATCATAATAATATATTGTTTTCTTGGAGAACGAAAGGTAAACTGTCGTCATGGTAACGCTTCATTCCCTATCCACTCTATCAAGACGGGCACACATAACTGCATCCTGTTCTCCCGTCCACCATTCCACTTCCTTGAGTTTAACCTCATCAGGAGGACTCACTTCGACACCATTTTTACCTAAAAAGACCGGGCCTACAGTTATGATCAGAGAATCAACCAGAGAACCGTTAAGGTCACCGTCATTGTACGCCAAAAGGTCATTGATAACTGTGCCCCCCCCTTCAATCATCACTGATTCAATACCAATATGCTTCAAGCTTTTGAGAATGCTTGACCAGGAAACCTTGCCATTCTCTTCGAGAGTAAGTGCGATGAGTGTTAAATCATGTTCCTGACAAAACTTCTCATATTTGTGACCGCCAGAAAGCACCGTTTCATCGACAATGACGACAGGAGGATAGCCTTGCTTCTCGTCAGCAGCTCTCTTCAATCTGGAACCGAGGTAATGGTCATAAAGCTTGAACGAAGGGTCCACAATGATGGGCTTGATAAAATGTTTCCTAAAATTGTAATCATCCTGATCCTGCTGTGTATTAATAAGGCTTTCTTCAAAACGGCAGTTAAGACCTGGGTCGTCTGCTAGGACCGTTTTGATACCAACCAAAATGCCGTCGTGTTTGGAGCGGATGAAATGTGTCATAGTTTTCGTTTCAACATGAGAAATTGCGGTTTGTACTCCAGGTTCCTTGCTGATCCGGGAGTCTAGGGATTGGGCATAAGTGAGCGTGACAAATGGAAAAGATGGTTTTTGGTTTTGTTCGGCAACATATCCCGGAGAATTCGTGGTGTTCTTGACCGGGGGAAGATATGGTGACAAAAATGGCAGCAGAGTTTTGGGTAACGGAACAAGAGGGGCCATGGCTAGCAGTCAAGAGTAGTGATGTTGTGTGAGTATGAGAAGTGCTCAAAGTTCCTTCCGTTTTTCTCTGAACCCACTAACAATGCTGATAGTACCCCAATTAGTACATCATTCAGCGTGAAACAATTCAATTCAGAGAATATTCCTTTGCGGTTACCCCTGCAGAAGGGCCTACATATGAGAACTAGGAAAGTGCTTTTTTTAGGCTTCAAGGCTGTGTTCGATACTAAGATCTAGAAAAATTTTATATATAAGTCCGATTCAAGATTAATCAGACATTCGTTATAATCTACAGCCGATACTCAGTCGATATCGTTTGTTTGTCATGTCAAGCTTGTTGAAAACTGCGAGAAGATGCGGCTTTGCTGTACTTTTGCTGAGGACTCAAAGGTCTTCCGTTCGGAAGCTTGACGTTCGTTCACAGTTGAGATCTTTCCATTGCTCTTCTCCATATGGGGAACAAAACAAAACCACGATACCAGACATACAGCAGATAACATCATCACTACCGAAGAAAGAGCTACCTTTCTATAAGCAGCTACTGGCATTTGATGAGTGCACAGTTCACAACTGTTCGTTTGACAACGCCAATGGCCAACTTCTTGGAGGCATTGAAATTTTCTGGAACGCAGTTTACAAGATAATGCCCCTGTATGACGAGCTTTCGTTCACAGGAGAGCTGACCGAAAGACGGATGGATGGTTTGATATCTCTTTTAAGAAATGGACTGAGGGTTCAACGTCTCGAGCTGTCGAAACTGAAGAAAAATCTAGACAGAGATATCGAAAACCCCTTGAAACAAAAAAAAGAATACATTGCAAACTCCATTTTGAAGATTTCAAGCGATCTAGTCAGTGGGACAAACATCAAGATTGGTCCAGTTGGATTGACCAATTTGTTCAAAGCTCACAATGATCTCGGGCTATCAGAAGAGGCAACAGCCTTGTGGCAAAAGGGGAAAAACATCAAAAAGTTAAGCCCTTTGTTCACCTCTGAATCTGTTTTGGGATCAGTGCTACAGTTCCTTGTGGATGGGGCAGAATTTGACCTTGCAGAGGTGGAGTCAGTTTTTGAGCAAGTAAAGCAGGACAAATTAGCCGAGTTGGGGCCGTCAGCCAAGTTACACAGTGAGCTTCTTATTGGAATGATCAAAGTTTATCTAGTGAAAGGAGAGACCGAGAAAGCCACAAAATTGTTCAAAGACATGACCACATCTGTTTACAATGACTATTCAGCCAGAAATCTGGCTCCTCCCACTACAGTCAAGAGTTATATGACTCAAGCGCATCTAGCTTTCATTGGATATTGTTCAGATCTTGAAACAGCGGATGCCTTTTTTGAAAGTGCCGTCAGAAAAAGTATGCCTTACAACACACCCCTGCAAATAAATTACGTGAAGCCATACCTACTGAACACCTGGGCTCTGACCAAGGATTTTGACCGCGTGATGCACATCTGGAAAACCACTTGGAAGGTCAACGAAGAATCAGGTAGGTCAAACTCTTCCTTGTCTTCCTCCTTGAACGACTTGTTTCTGCACATCTTCTTTGAGAAATACTCCAAGTTCAATGTCGAGGCGGCAAAGGTGCTGAAGGATATAATCTCCGGTTACAGCGAGATCAAATTCATTGATGAGCCATTTTTCAATTGTCTGCTGATTCATTCCACAAAATGGAAAAACGTGAGAGTTTTGAAGTCCATCATCAAAGTGTCAGACTTATACAACATTCCAAAAACAAGCGTTTTTCACCGCTGTTGCTTAAAGGCTTCGGGGGCGGTGGATTTCTCTGCAGATGAAACTCTCGAGTTAGTCAACGAACTACTAAACGCAAATGTGAAAGCTGGATCGAAGTCCATCGTTAACGCAGATTGGCTCGCCATCAGAGATGCCACCATTCGCTCTCCTCTTTTATCCAACGAAAGAGTAGACTTGTACTTCAAGCTTTGGAAGTTGTGTTCCCCATACTTCTTGAGCAGCCGAAATCTCAGGTCTTACAAGCACGCCGATATCAAGCTCAACAGGGCATATTCTCGTGTTTTCCAACAAATCGACACTGTTGATGCCAGTGACGTCAAATTACCGCAACTTTCATTTTTCACGAGTTTCCAGTCAGTTGAGGAGCGCTTCAATTAACTGACGGACTTTGCCATGATTCTTCCCCATGTATATACATATATAGTTGGATTGCAATCACGAAAATGATATCGGCCGCATTGGGGCGCTTTTGTAAAATCCTTACACCAGATTTTAAAACGAAAATGGCTTTCAGCGGAAACAAACACCAAGGTTTATAATACTGTACACTGCAGACGTATTTTTCGATTCTCAAGAACTGTAGACTAGTTTGTGCTCAAACAGAAGCACCAGCAACATCATACAATCATACAACAAAGTACTCGTATTTTCTCACAAGAAGTGAGAAGGACGCTCAAGTTTAAAAACGATGGGACTGTGCGCCTCAAAAGAAGAAACCCCAAAAACATTCACGCAAACACAAAGAGCTCAACAGACGGCTGGTAGTCGAACCAGCGGCCCCAAGACCAAAGCACAGACTAGCTTAACACCCAAAAAAGCCACTAAAGTAAAGTCCGAAGGTCAGAAGCTGGGCACGAAACAGGAACCACCGTCCAGCTCTATAGAAGACAATTCACCAGCTTTGAATGCAAAGGAGCTGGCCGCGAAGGCAGCTCAAGAGCGCTTCGAGAAAGAAAAGAAAAAGAACGAGCAGGGAGAACTTGGAAAGAAGTTGGCCAAGGAGACTAAAAAGACGAGAAAAGACCATGCCTTAGAGGCATACGAGGAGAAGAAAAAGGTTGAACTTGTATATGACTGATTACGATATACTGATTCGCCACAGCATGAACAAATGAACGATTGATAATTGCAATTACGAAACTGTCAGATTCCAGGGTCGATTGTACGCAATGATGTGATGGTGGTATATGTGCCAACGCTCTGGGCTTTCAATCTCGTAATCACATCCAATGTTCGGTAACGGGGCACTTATAGAGCGTTGCTACAATTGAAGTAGTTTGTTGCTTGTAGCTCAAGTATCACAATAAGAACCGTTTATGGATTATGTTTCGCGTTGTAATTTTTTACATTTTTTCCTTGTTTTTCAGGATTTGTTATTATTGCCTCCATAGAACTAGTATCTCAAAAATTAACAAAAACTCAGTGCGGAGGTCCAGTGCGGAGCTGAAAAAGATCTGGGGTTGAAGCAAGACGAGAACGGTCTGAAACTTACCTCAAGTTTCTACAAGTTCCGGGCAAACCCATCTTTTCAGTTTCAAACAGGTGGGAGTAGTGATAATGGGTGAAACTAGCAGAAAGAGTTCTATGGATTCGGTGAAGCGCATGCCTGCTGGCCGGCTCTCTGAAATTAAAAGAGTTCCGTCTAGCACGGTAGTGGTATCTGAGGCCATTTCTGGCAAAGTGACTATTCCGAACTCTTCGCACAACGGCGTGAAAGATGCTAGAGAAATACTAAGTAACTTCAACCGAGACTCGAACGTCAAAAACAGCAAGCTTCGGAGTGAGCTCATTGTTGATGTTAAAGATACAAATCAAAAAAACGATCCATTTACATTCCAAGGAATGAACAGTCATCATTCTGTGAATTTTATTGCTACAGTTGACGATGGCGCCTCTGGATATCAAAACTCGATTTACTCACAGAATGCTGCAGACACGTTCGCTGCCAAAAAAGACTTGCGAGCCAGAGAAGATGAAGAGTTCATTTACCATAACGAAATTGATAGTGTGATTGGAGCAAGTACTGATACTTCAACAGTGTTTCCCGTGATACCCGGGGTTGGCACTACTCAAAATGTCAATGAGATCCCTCACCCGAAGTTGTTCCGCAAAATTTCACATAGCAGAGGTTTGGAAATTGACCTTGAAAATGTTGAGACTCACAGTGCAATCTCCCGCGAAGGTTCCAGTGCGCTCCATAATCTTGCATCATCATATCCAAAACAGTACCTACTCAAAAAATCGCTCATAAGACAAGGAAACACCCCCACGAATAGCGACGATAGTAAGAGAAACATCATATCACAAGTGAGGAAAGTCTCACAAAGACTCTTTAGCAACAATGGACAAAGAGCAACCACCATCAATTGTCCCGACCATTTGAGCCACGAAAGGCCCGAGCCCTCTCAGTTCCACCCTCGTGCGGTTACGCACAATCGCAACTTTTCTCTCAACCCACTTGACGATTACATTCTGGATGAAGACGACGAACTCGATGAAGCAGAGTCGTTTTTATGCCGCCCTTTCAAGAATCTCCACAATAAGAACGCCGATGGAAGCGAAGGAAACACGCTTGTTCCACCAACCAATTACTCTGCGAGAGAAGAATTATTCAAAAACTACGGAGCAGTTTCTTTCAAAAGAGACTTCGATGACGACTCTTCGCAATTTCGATACGGATCGCCTCACAACTACAAGTCCATTCATTATCGACAAAACCTCATCATAAAAATCATTTCTGGACTGCTTTACTCTTTTGTTTTTGCATCAATTGTGATGGTCTTAGTCAGACTCGCAATCTTGAAACATTTTGATAACCACTTATCAACCTTCAGGATCAGCACAATCGATGGAATAATTGTCAGCAACGAACTGCTGATTTTCGAAATTGAAGCCGAGGCTAGAAACACCAACCTACAAAACGTCCATGTTTGGGATATGGATCTCGATGTCTTTTTGGTCACCGATACCGCTTATCTTGGCCCAGCAGACGAGACTATTTCTTCGACTCAAGTGGCAAAATCAGATGTCACTATTCTTTTGGGAAACTCCTCGAAATTCGTCACCCCGTTGAGCTTCAAAGGAATCTTGAGTAGGTCATCCACAGACGGACTACTCACCACCGCCAAAGAAGTTTGGTACGGGATCAACAACAAAGATAAACTTCAATCGGAAAACTCACGGGGAGAGGTCAAAATTCTAGAGCCTGGAAAACGGTTCAAGTACAATGGTGAACTCTTATCAAGTGAACAGTGGTCCAGCATACTCAACAACAACTTCAAGCTGGTTATTAGAGGTTCCTTTGCATACCAATTACCTCTGATATCCAGCAGCGAGATAATAAGCATTTCTGCAGAGGTGGGGGTCACCCCGAAATCATCTTTGTGAGCAACAGTACCCGTCCTTGACATCAAGCTGTATCTATACCAAGTCTTCAACGTCAGTCAATAATAAACTCAAATCTCCCCTGCTTTTCTTGGAAACGTAAACTCCTTCGGCCTTTTGCTTTTCGACTTTCCTCAAAAGTCCTTTGTCGACGGCAGGACAGAGACCTTTTTTCGCCAACGTGCAAACGTCACATCTGGGATTCTGAGGTAAACACACAACTTGGCCGAACCCAACTAGAGTTGGATTGATCACAGGCCATTCCTCTGTATGATCTCTGAGCATGCTTTCGAGATATTTTCGGACGTACTCAGGATTGAAGTTGTTCGTGGGAGGGACCCATTTGAACATCCTAGCCATTCGAACCATGTGTGTATCAACTCCAATCCCAGTGCTAATTCCCCAAGCTATCTGCAGCAGTAAAAATCCCATCTTGGGTCCCACTCCTGGAAATGACGTGATTTCTTCGATTGTCTTGGGGATTTCATCGCCATATTGATTTCGAATAATCTCCGCCGTCTGCTTGATGAACTTAGCTTTCCTCCGGTGAAATCCAACTTTGTAAATCATCGTGTCCAGCTGAGACTCATCGACATCCAGTATTGCCTGTAAACAGAGACCATCTTTGTATCCCTGTTTGAGAAAGTGTGCGTGTAAAATTTCCATCACTTGATAGTTCACTTCATCCTTAGTTTGAGACGAGAGCATGAGCGATATCAGACACTGGAACCTGAAAACGGTACCTTGAAGAAGTCCCGAGACTGTTGTGGCCATTTTCTCACAACCGATCGTATCAACGGGTGCTTTGATTTTCGCCCTCATCTTCTTGATTTCATTATACATGGGCCAAAAATGTGACGGGGGCTCCGTTGGAAGATCAGGACTGTGGTCTTGTACCCTGGTGATCTTTTGTTTTGTAACTTTGAGTTTACTTGAGCTTGCGACTTCTTCTTTGATTCTGATCTCTTCAACGCCTTCTTCGATCTCAACTTTGATTTTCTGACGTTTGGCGCGACGCGGACGTACAGACTCTGACTTGATCACTGTATCAAGTGGATTAGATGGTTCTAGAACACTTTCTTGATCTGTTTCTTGCTTGATAAATGACTCGACCCTCTCAAGGTCTTTCTGAAAAGAGTCATCCTCTTCGATTTTGACTCCTGAGCTCCTTGTTATCCGTCGTGGAAAGTATGCAGTTGTACTTAACACTCTTGTTGATCTTTTCATGATGAATGGAGTATGTCTGACGACCATCAAGCAGATCAATCCTTTATTAGTGATAACACTGGGGGCGAATTTTTCAGATGTAAATGCTACTTTTTTTTTTCTTTTTTGGTGAGTAATCGCTCGTCTTGGAGTGGACGATAAGAAATCAGACAGAGTATAAATATATAAATAGAAAGGAGCCACAATTAAAGGCTAGCAAGCTGACTAACGGTCCAATGCTGTAGAAAAGAATATTCTCGTTTCATCGAAGATTATGACAGACTCGCTTAGAAAACTTTCGTTCAGAATCCATGATTTTGGTCAAGCTGACTAGGTAGGTAGCCTTGCCTCCAAGACTGGATTTTGATGTTGAACTCGGCGAGTATCGGTATATGATCACTTGGAAACTCATCATTTGGAAAACCCTCGTACTGTCCGAGATACTCCGGGTCCAAATCACCAAGTACTTTGATCAACTCAAGGTCTTTGTTTTCCTTGTTGAACCAGATGTAGTCTATGATTTGCTTGAAGTTCTGGGTGTATGTAGTCTTTTCAAACAACTTGTTTTCAAACAGTGTTCGGTAAGGGGACTCAAAATTTCGCAGCCTGTTTTCAAGATGACTGGGCACTGAGTTTCCGTAGTCATAACAGAACTTTGGATCGCTAGAAAGATCCACCGAGCCTTCAGACAAAAAACGATAAACCAAAGAATCAGGCTGCGAATTGAAATCCCCAACCATCAGAATGTTGAAACTTCTTTTCTCCAACAAAGAATGAAATTCGGGATCGGATATGCGGAACACTCTCTTGATCGTGTTTTCAACCAGCTTTGTCAGGACATAAGTTTGCAAAAGCTTGACATCAGGGTGTTTGGGGGACCAATAGAGGTGAGTGTTGGTCACAAACAGAATCTCACCTGTGGGCAGATGTTCGAGTGCAAGTACTAATGCAACCGTGTTGCGGTTACTCGCTCTAGTCTGTAGGTCTGTGGTCTGATCAAATAGCTTGTCATTTTTGAAATAGTCCGAATATGTGACCTTTTCATAATTGACGATGCGGAACTTCTCCTTGTTCACGAAAACAGACACACCGTCCATCATCATTGGACTTTTTTGCCAGTAACTTGACTTGGGCTTGATTTGAAATCTCGAGTCGAAATTTTGGTCCAGCATGTATTTGTACCAAAAATCCCGATACACTTTATACTCCATTTCCTGGAAACACATTATATCGCTTAGTTGTGTGAGATCCTTCATGTTTTTGTTAATGAGTCCAAATCTATTGGTCCAATCGGTGTATCTCGAGGGCAGGTAGTTGTAAACACTCGTCCAGATGTAATGGCGAGATAACAAGTTGTAAGAGGAGACTGTAAACTTGTTTGAATCAACCGCGTATCCGGGTTCGTCTCTGAAGTATATCCATTTTCTATGATTAGTGATTGAGTTACATGATGACGTTGAGTTTTGCCTCGTGAGAGACCGCACGAGCTTCACAGGTTTCATCACCGTTCAAAACCAAACTGTTGTTTGCTTATCAACATCCTTGACCGAATTCTGATAACAATTTTTTTGGATTTCATTAGCGATTTTTTTAATAAATTTCCCCAGATCCCATACAACCCGAGGAATTTTCGAATAACGAGGTATGTGATTTACCAGAAACGTAGCTAAAATACCATGGCCCAAAGTTGGGCGGTCAAATAAACAGTGCTAAATACGACAAAACATATGAATAAAGCATGAAAAGACAGAAATCAACAACACAGCAAAAGTCAAAACAAAGCTGAAGCACATGTCCCTACTCTTGAGCATAGGGAAAGTGTCAAAAAAGACAAACAGAAACCGTTAAGCAACATCAACCGTGAAAAGAAACAAAGTCAAAAAAACAGACCAGGTGTAAAGTTACAAAGATCAAACAAAGCAAGAAAAAGTCACAAACCTTTCAGGTCTTCCTAGAAAAGCTGCCATCTCTAAAGTCAACCTTGATTTTTTTGCTGGTGGTGGTCTTTTTGAACTCAAACTTCGAGATCAGAGGTAGATGGTCAGACACAAAGTCGGCATTCGGCAGTCCAATCACCTTCTTCACATATTTAGGATCAATTTCTCCCAACAATCCTTTCACTGACAAAGTTGGAGTTGAGTACCAAATGTACTCAATCACTTCAGTATAGGTTGGCGTGAAATTTGTGAAAGGCAGTTCATTGATCGAACCGTATGCTGATTTCAGGTGGAACGGATGGTTGAACCCTTCAGAGGTATATTTACCGTAATCGCGTCCCTTAACATCGTAATGCTCCTTCACCATTCCTTGCGAGAACAACTGATAGACAGCAGAGTCTGTCTGCGAATTGAAATCACCGCAGATAACAAGCGGGATCTTATTGAGTTCCTCCTTAGAATTCGTGAATTTCGAAGTTAAAACCCGCAATTCTTCCAACAAAACAGCAACTTGCATTGTTTTGACATCGTTGAACTCTGGGTCCCAATGCAGATGTGTATTTGCCAAAACAATTTTATTGCCCGTTGGAATATGTTGCAGAATGGAAACGGATGCGATGTTGTCTTTGTTCATGAATCTGTTGAAAATGTCGTCTGTCTTCTTGTATTTGTCTTGACTCATCACCACTCTGCCATACTCCAGAATTTTCTTGTCAATCAGCTCAAACATCGAAGAGTTATAGAACGTAGCACATCCATCAACTTTCTTGGCATTCTTCTCATTCATGGTCTTAGCTCTGCTCTTGCAGTGGAAAACGCCCTTATAACCATTGCTTTCCATGAGAGGCACCCAGTATTCTTCATAGGTCCTCGTCTCTACCTCTTGAAGACACACGATGTTGGTCTTATAAGACAAGATTTCCTCGGTCAGTTTCTGTCTTCTGTAGTCCCAGTTCAACGCCCAAGAAGGAGTGTATTTGTACATCTTAGGAGTGGCATAGTGCTGGCACAAGGTGTTGTAACTCATCAGTGTGAAAGCGTTAGAATCCACCGATGAAAGATCAGACTCGATCGCTGGCTTGACTTCATCTTCATCCACAATTCGTTCTCCATCGTCACCAATCTTGATCCACTTTCTCGGCTCTGGTGGCGGAAGTCTAGGCGCGTCGTCTCTCAAATGAATGATTAGCCCTCTCGTTCCTTTCTTAGCAAGAATATTCACTAGTTCAGGACTGAAATTGGGGTTTCCTTCTATACCTAAGAATTCCAGTTGGTAGAGATTTCCAAACTCAAATGGAACAGTTTTGAGGTCGTTGGAGAACAAATATAGGTATTTCAGATAGAACAGCATACCCAACTCGCCTGGAACCTCAGTCAACAAGTTGGACGAAAGATCGAGAACCCTCAAACACTTGAGCTCTAAAATTGCAGGAGGAAGTGTCTTGAGCTTGTTTCCGTTCAAATACAGTCTTCTGAGAAATGAATAGTCAAAAATCTTAGGCGAGATTGTCATGATCAGCTGACCGCTCAAATCCAAAGCAGTCCACAACTGTGTATTGTTTTCTTTTATTCTGATTTTTTGGTCTTCTTCTTCTTCGTCGACAGAAACATCGTTGGTGGTCTTTTTGTGCTGCATTAGCCCTTCGTTTTGCTGATGCTGATCTTGACTCTGCTGGCTTTCTCTCACACTAACTAGCAGAGACTTCGTGATGTCAACTAATGACATACCTTGCTTGACCCCGCCGTCAGCCAACGACATTAGCTTTCTCGAGGACGAAGCAGCCTGCCGGGCATAAAAATGTGGGAGGTTGGAGTTTCGAGATATTTGGGCAAGCTGCACCTGGTGCTGCCAGTGTGTGGAAGCCGCGACCGTAGCGTCCACACTGATGGGAGTGAACAATAACTGTTGACCAATTTGACTTTGCAAAGGTTGTTGCATGTGAGCCTGATGTAGATGAGCCAACTGTTGTTGCTGCTGCTGTTGCTGTTGCTGATGTTGTTGCTGTTGCTGATGTTGCTGAGTCGCTGCAGCCAATAGCTGCTGATGCTGTTGTTGAGGTGTTGTTGGTTGCTGTAGCTGCTGTAGTTGCTGGTGTAAACTTTGTAGCTGTGACTGCTGCTGGGTTGGCTGCAGCTGATTAGGGGTCCTGTAAGAACCCTGATACAAAGTCTGGGCCAAAACCGTGGAAGGATTTAAACCCTCAGACTGAGACTGTTGCTGTTGCTGTTGCTGTTGCTGCAAAAACCCATCTTGAAGCGAATTGTATTGCTGCTGTGGTAATGACTGCTGATACATGTACTGCGACTGATATGGTTGTTGCTGATGTTGTGGCTGTTGAGGAGTTGCCTTCTGTTGGTATTGTGATGCAACGTTCATTGTAGGTTAACAGAAAGCCTAACAAACTCTTGGAGATACAACTGTTCTTAAATATTGATTTCACCTGATGGTTCTTTTCGATGATATTTATCGTTGCAAATTATGTTTCAATTTGAAGGCACAAGTTGTTGACTTTTGAGTGAGCAATTTACCATTCGTGGGAAACCGTCCAATCCCAAGTTGCGTGTGTATCTTTTCACTATTCCTTTGCTTACCAGATCCAAGTAACTGTATTTGTCACGCTTATCTTGAACCAAGGGTACAAATGCTCAACCGACTGAAGGTGGGCTAGTGTCACCTCTATTGGTAGAACGCCTAATTTCAATCCTAGCACTTTTGAGTGTAAATCTCAACAGTACCAAGTGGGTCTTTAAAAGTAGCCTAAGTATATGAGTTGCAAAACTTTCAGCAATAATAAGGCTTAAACACTGGCTCTATAAAGTGCCTTCAAAATCTCCAACAACTTATTTGTTTTCTTGAACTTCCAAATAATTTTCTTTGTTTTTCCTTGCAATGAAATCTCACACAGCTTTTCATACTACCTAATATGTTAGGTAATCGGCAACCCAAACGCGCTCAGAATTTTTTGTTCCTTTGACATCCGTACACGAGATGTTTTTATCAGTTAGCTTTTTTATCAATCAAGGCTGTGTAGATCGCTAGTTTTTTTTTTTTTTTGTGATATTTTTTTTTTTCTTTTTTTCACCTCTGCAAGCCGATTTTTTTTTTTTTTTGTTTTTTTCTCTAGATCTTGTATCGGTGAGTTGTAGAGTTATACTCATCAAGAGTGCACTTATTGTTAGTTTATATCGACAGACAGGAGCTGTAATCAAGCTGCAGTACAGGTGCTTCCATAATCTCCACAAAGATAGTTGTACTTCGTGAATATTGAAATAAAGAGTCAATTACTTCTCGATGAGTGTGGGGCTTTCTTCAAATTGGAAGCTTCTTTCGAAAAAGAATAAAAAGGATTCTGCTAGCGTGCATAGAAAGAAGAAGGTGAAGAAACAACCAAAATTGGCTGAGGAGACCAAAGCAATGTTAGGTGAGGACGTGGAAGCCATTAGAAAGGAGGAGCTGAGGCCGGTGATGTCGCTTCCCGATGACTCTGCCCCGGTGAGTGATCGCAAGAAAGAAGTTGGAAAGTATATTAGCATGGATTGTGAGTTTGTTGGAGTTGGTCCTGACGGAGAAACTTCTGAGCTGGCACGACTTTCATTGGTCAACTTTCATGGAATAACGATACTGGATACGTTTGTCAAACCAACACAGAAGGTGACCGACTGGAGAACAGCAGTCAGTGGAGTTACTCCGAAACATATGAATGGAGCGATCACTTTTAAAGAAGCGCAAGAAAAAGTTTCCAAGTTACTTGATGGGAAGATCTTGGTTGGTCATGGCATACACCACGACTTGGAAGTCTTGAGGTTGTCACATCCGAAAAAAGCTATCAGAGATACAGCACGTCATCCTACTTTCAGAACTAAGTATGCGGCAGGTAAGACCCCGTCGCTGAAAAAACTCTGCAAAGAGATCTTGGGTATCGACATTCAAGGCGCCGAACACTCTTCCGTTGAAGATGCAAAGGCCACCATGATGATTTATAGGAGCGATAAAGACGAGTTCGAAAGGCTAGCAAGAAAAAGCTCACGGGCACATCTTTCTCCAGTCAAAGAACAATGATTCTTGATAGACAACGATGAGATTTACTGTTGATAGCATGTATAATCTGTTCATTAATATGTAGTACAAAGACAAAAAAAACGTTTCAAAATCGCTTGTTAACCAAAGTAAAAAGTATGCCTTCACAATCTACTTTGAGTCAAAGTCGTAATCATACAAAGCCCAGTTGGGTCTTTGTGTTGATGCCATCCTTTATAGACATCACTCTTCTTCTGCATATGAAGACGTTATCCGTTCTAAAAGAAGTCGCACCAGCTTTGCTCTCTTGCGTTTCATGTCCGACGGGTACACACTTTGGATTTGGACGGCCATTGGATCAGTGTAGGAAAAGCTCCAGTCTATAATTCCAGCCAAGCCCGAGTTTTCAACCATTTCAAAAAGCTCCTCTTTGTACTTTTTCCGGTTCGTAAATTCAGGAAGCACAGCCATCTTTGTCGCAATTTCCATCACGATGTGCACCAAACGCGTAGAGCTTGACATTTCCACAAACTTCCTCATAGATCCAATGATCAAGTCATATGTCTTCCAGGTCAATGCAGGGTTGATTTCAAATATTGCCAGATACAAGTCCAGGCATTTGACAATAGTTGTTTCGTCTCCCTTTTGAGCATTGAAAAATTCACAAAGCAGATAAGTGACGACATGAAGATCGCTATTCTCCTCCAAAAAGTAATCCAACAACACTTTGGGAACCTTGTATCTCTCTTCAAGCGACACCCATTCTGTATCACGGAATCCACACTCGATCAGAGCGTTTTTGAGTTCAGACTCAGTTTGAGAAAACACGTAAAGGTAGAAAACATAGCATGCCGAATTAGGATCCGTGTTGTTGGCCAAAGTTTGACTTTCCCTTCTCCTAACAGTGAGCAAAGTCTTCAAACAACTCAGTGTTAACTCACACGCATAAGGAGTTTGCAGGCCTCTCGAACAGATACCTAACATGAGAACATCAAAATTCTCCCTCGAAACAACTATTCCGTGCGAAGACTTGAGATTGCTCACGAGTGTCCCGAAAAGTCGCTGTTCTTCAAAAAGGAAATCAATGATCGATTGGGAAAGGTCCTTCAAATCTTCTGAAATTTTGTTGATTGTAACCTTGATAAACTGAATCGCATATTGATACACCACGATATCATCAGACATGGCAAGGACAAACCCAAACCAGAAGAAATGTGCCACAAACGGAGATCCCGAAGGAAGTCCCTCAATGATTTTGGTGAACGAGTGCAACGTGCACACTGTGTTGGACAAAGTGATTTGTTTGATAGGATATGGTCCGACTTCGTACTCCAAGAAGATGTCAATCATAATCTTCAAGTACTTGGAGACGATGTTGTGACTAACTCCTTCTTTGGTCAAACTACCCAAAACCAGCATTGCACGGCCTTGCAACTGTGCATTCGGCATGAATGCAACATTCAAAACATAGGAATTCCATTTGATAAGCTGAATGTCACGTTGATGAGGTTCTGAAAACTCATCCAAAAATGAAATCAAAGACTCGGTCACAGTGGCAATCGAATGCGCTTTGTTCACCACTTCAATTCCAACAGGCACTGATGACCTGCTGTCGATGCAATCCTCCCGATTCAACCCGAAAAGCATTCTGAACCTTGCTCCATCTAACTGGGCAATTCTGGCCTTGATCGATTCACGTTGAGTTGGGGTAAGGTCGTCTTTGGTCAGGTACGAGTGGAATGTTCTAACCACCAGCTTCAACATTGATTTCCTGAACTCTAGCGGACCATAGTCCATGTACACGGTCACAATGTAAAATATGTCACTCAAAAACAGTTGCACGAAAATGACAGAGTCAAATACTAGAAAAGCCAAAAATCTAGCCAGAACGGTCGTCTCAGTCCATCTAGTATGAGCCTCTAACTCACTTTCATCGGTAAAGATCAAGTAAGATTTCTCCCGAAGTCTTCTCACGAGCAAACCACAAACTTCCATGGTAGGAGTCAATGGCCAGTACTTTGTAATTTCCTCCCAACCATGACCTTCAGCCTCGTGATCAATCGCAGCTGCAATTATTTCATCAACCACAACCTCAACAAGTCTGTCTTCCAGAGAAAGACTACCCCAGATCCGAAGTGCGAAAGCTAGGGTTGTAGTTGGAGTTTTTCTGCTGGCTTTGACAAACTTCCGAACAACCTCCGAGGTTCTTTGAGGCCCTCTCAGTGGATCACGCATGTAGATGTGGTGGTAGATATTTTTGACCCATGGTGAACTGTAGAGAACGATCGAGCTCCTGTCTACATCGGCACTGTAGTCAAGAGCGACAAAGAATCCATGAAGAAAGTCATATGTCAACTCTGGATGATTGATGGCCAAGTGGTTAGAGATTGAGAGGATGTATTCCACATCTCCATATGGAAATGTCATACCCGCCACGCTTTCAATGTGTTTACCAACTGAAAGTTTGAAATAATTGGTCATAGATGCCAGTAACAAGAACGACGCATTTCTGACATTATCATGCTGGGATAACAGACCACTCAAGTTGATGTTGATGAGATGGCCAATAAATGTCTCTGATGTGTCATCCTTATCTTCTTGTGCATTTTCCAATTCTGCAGTATAGCGGGAACGAGAGAAGTAGAGCGTTCTCATTATTTCGACCTTCTTAGTGGATGCAAAAATAATCCTGATGTCTGTTTTTATGTCCACCATCGATATCTCATTTGAAACACCAGTGTAGTTGGATGGGGAGATCTCGCTCAAATCAATGATAGAGTAACAATCCATCAAGTTGACAATCTTCATCTTCGTACCAAACTTGATTCTTTGAGGTTGCCCTGAAAGAATTTGAACGTACTTATTACCAATCTTCAGCTTCACTGGGACAAAGCGTTTCACATCCTCCTGGAAGAAACTGACATCTTGGAAAGACACTCTAGCGTCCTTTGTGACTCGGTTCGTGTAGTTGACAAGTCCCACCTTCGCAAGTGCTCTTTCGTCATCATTTGAGCTCACAAAGATAAAATCAGTGTTAAATTTGATCGCATCCTCCTCAAACAGGACTTTCAAATTCTTCAACGACAAGAAGAACTTATGGGAAGTGTTGTAGAAGTACACCCTCTTGATGTTTTCTCTCCATTTCTCGTTTGCAAGGGAGTAGAAAAGCTCCATCGAGGGACTGAAAACAGTATCTGAGGAGTAGGATGTGCAGTCCACCATAAAACAATGAGGCGTTTCAACGTACTTGCTAACAGTCTGGAAAATCTGGCAACACACAAGCTCAGGAGTGAGGTCCTCTTCAATTGAGAACAGATCGAGAATGATGAGTGGAAGTCCATCTTTCGTGATTGATTCTTTGATGAATGGTCCGTACGATATCTCATTCAAAGTGACCTGAGCCATGAAATCGTATAACTGTAAGCCCTTCTCAGTCTTGTCGTTTTTGATGCTCTCAGGAATCTTATACCCGCTCATTCTTTTTGGAATCCCAAGACGTGTCATGTTCTCGTCAACCTCCCTGATGATTAAAAACTTCTCCTCGTTAGGGTTATCGAAAACTGGGGAAGGCTGCGAATAAATCTGACGAATCTTCATCCAATGATCATAGAAGAAAATGTGGAAATACTTGGCATCTATGGCTGTTTCGACCTCATTGTCCTCTGAATCGTCCAACTCAAGTTCACTGTCTACTTTGGTGACGTTGAGCATGAAATGAATGATTTTTGATCTCAAAGCTTGAAGTTCATCCGACTTTGTATGCAATAATGGCAACTTTCCAGCAACAGAAGTCTCATTTGCAATTTGCTGAAGAATCCTAGCAATTTGCATCAAAGACCTCTTCATCGGTATCGAACTTGTTTGTACGATGTTCAACCTCTCAGGAGCAACAATGGCTGGATTGAATAATCTGAGAAACAGAAACGCACCAAGAGCCGCATATTTCGACTCCGGAAATGCAACAGCTGTAGTTTCAAAAATAGTATTGGAAATCATGCGTAGACCCAGTGGCATGCAATCAATCGAATTGGATATTGCTTCAACCACCAAAGTGAGGTACTTCATGAAAAGATCAACATTTCTTTCTTTGGTTTCTTGATCAAAGTTCGTGGTTTTCTCTATTTCAAAGTATTCTTCGGTCTCTGATAGCTGAACCAGAATCGGTCTGAAAAGCGTGCTCAGATATTCTGCAGCTTCCAAATGACAATAGATTGCAACCATTCTAGTGGCAACAGTGTTGGATCGTAAGATCTCCACAGAGTCTGTAGTTCCTAGAATATCGGCTTTCAGTAGGAGATTCAAAATTGAAAGCTTCAACATCTTGCTGCTTGTGAGAGACAAAACCGCGTTTGCAAAAGCATCCACTTCGGACATGGGACATGCCTTCACACATGCCAACAACAACAATCGATCATTTGCAAGAATTTGCATTCCGCTGCTAATAATTTCTTCGTTTTCCTTCTCGAAATCAGTATTCATTTGAATACTGAGATTTTGAACAATGCTAGCAAACACATTGATAAAGGACGAGCGAATCAGCACATTTTTGTGATATCCCAAAGGTAACGAGTACTTCAGACCAACTTCAGAGTTTGATTTCAACAAATTCACCAGAGCTTGTATGATATTTTTCACAATGTTTGAAGAGCGATGTTTTTTGGCCTTATTTGTACCTTCTTTCGTCTCATCGCCATCCAGACTCTCCAAAATTCTGACAAAGAGGTTGAAATAGTTGGAGAACGCAACTTCGACTGCTAGAGAGTCATCAACGTTTCCATGTGACCCTTGACTGAGGGAATCTAAAGGCAATCTGAGGAATATTATTTTCAGCAAATGAGACGTTTCAACTTTGATGTCAGAGTGTAACTCTTCAACTTCTTGTTCGTTGAGTTCTTGAAACTTCGTTTTCGGCGCGTCAGCTTTAGAGGAGCCAAACTGAACCACTTTCTTGGAAGTATCTTGTGCCTCAGAAGAGCCACGATAGTTGAAAGAGTCTTCCAAAAAGTTGGCCACGTATCTGGCATACTGGTTCTTTTTCATGATATTTCCATGCATGGATAGATCATCCAATCTAGGCAAAAAGATGCTCTGAAGTCTGCAGAACTTGAGTTTCACCTTCAAGAAGGCAGGATCGTTGTTGTGACTGTTGATCGCTTTCATGACTCTCATGTTCAACTCCCAAAAGTCATAGACATGGAAGTACAAGACTTCGTAGTCAATCTGGCTCACTGCTCGCAACACTTCAATAAGGAGTTCGCACAAGTGATACTCTTTGTTTTCCAATGCCTTCTCAAATCTCCAAAAGTTCTTTGTAAGTAAGTCAAGAATGATTCCACTAAGTAAAGGATGCACCGAAACGCAAAGAACTTCACGGCATCTATCTCTCTGCTTGGCGTCGTTTGAGAAAAGATTAGCGATTTCGTAACCCAAAAATAAATTCAGACATTGCTCTAGATGCGGCTTTCTTGTATCATCAGCGAAATCTGGAGAAAGAATAATTCCACCCAAAGATGCAAGATACTCGGGGAAATTTTCCGCATGCTTTGAGTTTGAAGAGGAGGTGCTGAAAGTTCTGGTTGGATTCTGTGTGAATGATTCGTAGTCGTGAATTCCCTTCAGTTTTTCAAACATCAAGTTCCATATCTCGATCAAAGTTTCAGTCGGAATATTAATGTTGCACAAACGGTCACGCAGTTTCTTTCTAGTAGCCATTGCACCGGCAGGGAGTTTGTCAGAAAGTAAATTGCAAGCAAGATCAACATTATAACTACCGAAGCATTTTTTGAGATGATGGGGACCAGTCACAATGCGAAGATACCAGGCTAACAGTCTCCTAGACAGTCTGTGGGTGTTGACGTTGTCGGAAAATAACCCAAGGTATATGGCCTTTTCGAAGCGCTGAATCAGTATAGCACAATTTCCAGAATCATGATAAGCCCTGATATAGTCTATTTTGGGGACAAACATAGCTGAGTTTTCATAATGGCCATAGAGTTCAAAAAAGTTTGCCAATAACTGGAGATGTTCCTCGTGTTCTTCTCTGTTTGAGTAGATTTGGATAAAGAACTTCGAGATGCAGTCGATGTGGATAGCCATGGCAATATGAGCTCTTGCAGACCGAAGTAAATTTGTATTAGCGGCAGTGACAGGAAAACTCATGATGAATTTGGTAGTGTAACTTCTCAATTCGGGGTCTTCATCTAGAATGAGTTCGTCTATGTTGACGATAAATTTCATGAAGTCAGAAGCGAACCGAACCAAATTTGTGCTTCGATCAATTCCAAAGGCTCTGAAACACAAGAATGGGAAGACTCTGAAAATATACAACATCTTCAACAAGGAGGTCCTAGAAAAATCAAATGACTCTGATTTTTTTTTGATCAAGGGAGCAGATTCATCTGCTTTTGAGGGACCAAATTGAGTATTTGCGGAAGCGATTGGTGATATTGATTGTGAAGTTGGCTTTTTGGAAATGTTAGAACTCATAGGCGCAACCGTCGGTGACGAACTCACTGCAGCCGAGACTGAGGAGCTAACGCCAGCCGGAAAAACATCAGTTGGAGGATGTGGTGAACTTGGAGTGACTGGAGCAGACGAGGAACTTGAGCCTGACAAGGTATGCCTAAACGGACCAATGACTTTCGAGGACAGTGTTTTAGTCTTAGTAATTGTCTTGAGAGAAGCGTGCTGAGGCTCAGTAACGCTGGCAGGTGAACTCTTGAGCTGAGTAGAATCTTTTCCTTGGCTGTTGGTGTTCGACGAGGTGGTGGATAATGTAACAAGTGACTCTGAAGCCACAGTTGATGCCGATCTTCCTTGGATACTTGCCGGTGGTTTCTTCGAATCCGAAGACTCGAGACTTGCATTGTGTTGCAAAACGTCCATTATGTCCATCAAGGATTTTCCAGATCCACTGCTGGAAATTGACTCCGCATCGCTGGTATAGTCACCTGAAGTCCTGGCGGTTGCAAGCTTCCGGAAGACAGTCAACATATGAGGAGCAACTTCTTCAAGAAATGGGAAGAACTTCTCGCCCAAGAGCGGGACTTGGACAATTTTTGCTATTGCGGAACAACACAGGAACACTGAAGAGGTTTGGAAGTCGGTTCTCTGGAACTCAAACATCACTTTCTCCAACACCTGTTTTGGTCTTGCGAGCAGAGTCACGGCCATGTAGCTAATTCTCAGCTGATCAAAGAGGTACGGATCGGCATTGGTAGGACAGTAATCAAAGTCCTCAAGACGGAGGTCTTTTCCGACTTGGTCGAGGTTGTAGTTCAAAAACTTGGCCAAGGGATTTTGAGGCTCAAATATCGAGGTGGAATATCCAACCATCATGAGATCCAACAAGCATTCGGCAGAGTTTGGCGTCTTGACAAGAAGCTGGGTCAACTCGTGCAACACCCTTTGCTTTGAGTTTGTCTTACCCACAGAACGTTTCAAAGCCAAAGCCGAGGGTCTCAAATGTCGATCTTCAAGAAACTTTTCAACTTGTTTTGGTAACAGCATCAAAAGCATGACGAGAAAATTGTAGGACGTGCCACTAAACAATTTGAAGTCTGCAAGCTTGTAACTCAGGTCAAACAAGATATCGACTTTGGCATAGAGTTGCGGATCCTTCAGAGAATGCATGAAATCTTTAGTTCGGGAAACCGCCCAAGAGTAGAGACTTTCTGAGAAATAGTGGAACAAAAGCTGCTGTTGCGATTGTCTCCTCGTGATCTGTATCACTTCTTTGACCAGAGAAACGTACTTGCCGATGGTGCTAGCCTCAAGGTAAGCACGTCCAAGGAAGTCGCTGCCGGGAATGATCCAGAACTCCACGTAATTCTTCTTGAACTTGAACCGGAGGAACTCAAAAAAGTCGTCTGGGTTGCTCGCGGCAATGTACCTTGCGATTTCATCACATGCAGATGTGATTTTCTCAATCAACTTCTTCTGTGTAGGGTCAGCCTTGGATAGGGTTCCTTTTGGAGCCGGTAAGTGCGAACCTGAAATTTGGTCGAGAGCTGCAAAACAAGCATCGTCGGGTCTGAGCTCCGAAATCAACACCAAGAGATGTCTAGCCGCTGCTGACGGGATGCGTCTGGGTCTTCCTGCGCCGTAGTGCAGGCCTGTGACTGTCGTGGGAGGCACGGTGATCCCGCCCGCGGTGAAGATGCTCTGGTTCACGTCGTCCTGATCGAGAACAGGAGGCACGAGGTTCCAGACAATGCAGAAAAGCGACGCCATCAACGTTGAAATGATGGCGGACGACTCGAGCGACGCCACCTTGCGTTCGTGTAGCTTTGCGTCGTGGCTGTGTCTGTTGATGCTCGACAACACGTGGAAGGTGCATGTTGCCATGTCTGAAAGCCAACGTGAGTCCGCCACCTCGGCCAGCCGTTGGCGGGCTTCTATAAAATTGGGGTCCACTTCGAGCTGAGCTTTCGTTATACCAGACCTGATGGGAAGCGAGGCGTCTATTCGGGCATAGAGGGCGGCAATGAGAGTATCTGTTGGCTTTAAAACAGGAACGGCCTCTGCCAGGAAGCTGGAGCTAGAGCTGGAAAGGGAGCTGGAGCTAGAGCTTGACGCCATGTTGCGGAAGAAGCAATGGGGGCCGTTGTTTGGGGCTGTTTCAGGCGAGCTTAGTCTAGCAGATCAATGCGATGGGAATTGCAACACAAAACAGTGGGAAAATATTCTTGCAAAAATCACAATTAAACTGCTTGGAACCCAGCTTTGCTCCGCAGTTTGTTTGTTATCTTTGCCGTGGCGCTCAAAATCTCTTGATTTCCCACTGGCTTTTTTGGCACTGCGAGATTATATCTGTTTTTCCCACTCCCAAAATTGGGGATTCGCTCGTTTTGTCTACGGTGCTGCGCACGCAAAATTACTTACAACCGCCGCCGCGAGCCGGGGCTCGGATCTGCACGTTTTTTGGCTGCAGATCTCGTTCGCGGGAACTGCTCTGCGTCGGGGGGTTTTTAGACTCACTCGCGGTGCGCCAGCGGTGCGCCAGCGGTGCGCCAGCGGAAACTCGTGCAACGGCCCTTTGGAACCGCGACGCACAGCGGCTCTGCGCCGAGCACGCCACAAATGACAGGCGCACACACGCATAATCTACGCTTGCTACTTGTCACGGCCGCACGCACAGCTTGTTAGAGAAAAAACAAACTCTCCTTCGCTCCTTCTCCTCTTGTCTCGTTCGTTCGCTCGTTCGTCTCCTGCAGGCCCAAACTGCCTGACCGTTGCACCGGCGTAAACTTTCTGGGGGTGGCAGTCCGGGCACCAAACGCACCAGCCACCTCACATGATGTCATGTGGTTGTCCACTATCAGACACTATTTTTTTTTAAAATTAACTTTTTTTTTTGTTTTGGTGATTGGTCCAAACGGTTTATTGTGCGACAGACACCCTTTCTTTGTTTCATGGGTCAGCTGCTGAGATTAGAAATATACTATTTGTGTGAAATAATTATACTTTTATTTAGAAAGCCAACTTGGTGAAGAACCACTTGTTCTTGCCGGCTTGGTGTCTCTCCTCAAAAGCCTTCTTGATCACCTTCTTGGCCTCCTCTCTCTGAGATGGCTCGGAAAGAGCCTCGGCGGAGACAACGTTCTTGAAAGATTCAACCTCAAACGAGTATCTGGTTGGCATCAAGTGGTTGTAGTTGATGAGCTTGACAAATGGCTTGATCTTGGTTCTCTTGGCAACCTTCTTGGCACCCATGGTCTTGGTCACCTTCAATGGCTGTCTCTCGACACCAGCAACAATAGCGTGAGGGAATTGGTGGGACTTGGTTCCGTCGTCATGTGGTTTCACAATGACAACCTTCTTACCGGCGTATCTGCCTCTGACCACAACGGCTGTAGAAAAACGAGTTAGTAAAACAAAACATAACCGGTGACTCGGGTTTACGGGCGCATGTAGGGCGCAGCTCGGGAGAACAACCCTCTCTTCACATCGACAAGGGCTCTCTGGAAAGTTTTTCAACATCTCTTGTCAAGATCCAGCACATCGGTCTCTGGTTACTAGGACACGCTGAGCATTTGTGAAATCCTTCTGATGTGGTATCTGCTGACCTGGATGCTTGCGGAACGCTGTGTTTCTGACGGCCTGGAAAGATCACCTCAACTCGTGCTCTTGCTGTTCTTCGCCGTGATGTTCTTCTTGCTGTCGTCTGTCGATGTGTTCAATGTTCCCCACTAGCTGCAACCCATGCAAAACCGCTCTTGCTGTAAATGGTACATACCAACTTTGCCTGATTTGATAAACTTAGCCATCTTTGTGTTATACGAATTATCTATAGCTGGTGACCTCAGATAGACCTCAATGTTGTTCAAACACAAACTTGAATCACTGTAAAAATTTTATAAAGGTCAAAATTTCCTTGGTGAAACTCCCAACTCTGAGTGGAGCTGAAAAATTTGTTAGTCTACTTTGCCCACCGCGCAATTCTCCCCGGTGCAGCCACACCAGGCGGCCCCCTCCCGTGAAAATTTTCACTCTCCCGGTGGGTAAAGCTCGCACGCGCACGACTTTGCTATTGTAATTTTTTTTCCTCACCCGTGATTCGGATCTGGCAGCCTCAAAAAAAACACAGTCACAAAACGTGCAACCTCTTTCCGCATCCAGTAGCATCCTCCCCAAAAATAAAACAAAACATAGCCAACTCCGGTTTACGTAATCCACCAGCTTTTTCGTTTACCCCAGGTTTTTCTGTTGTCTTTGGTTCTTTTTTCCAACGGGCTGCTCAGAAGGCATTGGGAAACAGAGATGTTTCCGAGCAGGAAACATAGCTGGAAACTCTGTTTCCTTGCTACGATTATGTAATCAGGATGATTGTGCAATGTTGCACCAGAAGGGGTCAAACCTCGAAGTCACAACTTCACTGTGTAGTGAATCCGTTCACCTTCAGCTTGTTTCCTGTTGAACGTAAAGCCTACACTCATTACCGAGCACTTCGTTTGATCTCAGCTCGAACTTCTAAGCAACTTCCTTGTTTTTGAGGACTAAAGCTGTTTCCTGTTTCCGGAAACATAACTGCAAGACGGAAACAAAAAACGCTTTTGAAAATTCGCGGAAACACAAATATTCCCCGATCCCTGAAAAAATGCATTTGAACAAACTCAATTAATACTTAATTTCCTGATTTCAACTATCAAACAACTTCACTTTTTCCTCCTTGTGGTTCGTGCAAGCAGTTTAGAGTTCATTGACGTCACCAGCCGCGGAACCGACCCACCGTTGCTTGCAGAGCTGTAGTTGGCGTTCCTCGTTGTGCGACTAGGTGCAGCAGGATAGTTTTCGTAGTCGCTGCTGCTGCTCGACCGCGACGCATTTGAAATCGCCTTGGTGATGGCCGCCGAAATCATCGGCGAGTTCTCCGAAATCACCTTTTGCGTGTTGGCGTCCTGCTCCCCGTGAGAGTTGTGCTTGTGGCCGTTCGTCTCCGCCTCGGTCCGCATCGACGAGATGAACGTCGTCGAATGCGACGCCCCAGGAGGCGGCTTCCGAACCTGCTGTTTGCCCTTCTTCTGTGCCGAGTGGTTGCCCTCGCTGGCATGACCCGTCAGCCTGGTGCCACTATTTCCGTGACCGTCAAACCCAGACAGTAGATTAACATCAAGCAGTGGCGACGACGGCGAAATATCGACCGTAAGTTTCGGTGACGAGCCCATCGGAGGAGTCATGGCAGCATTCGCGGCCTTTGAAGCAGCCTCACGTCCGGTTCTGGTGCCGGCATCGCCAGAAGGATCACCAGCAATCAGCAGCTGAATGCTGCGCTCCTGTTGGTTGAACCGAGACTTGGCCAACGAATTGGTCCACGCAGAAAGCTCTGGCTTTTCCACCTCGAAAGCAAGCGTGAAGTTCGTAGAGACTATCGCAAACAGCCCAGTGGAAACGTTTTTGGATTTTCTATCTCCAATCACCTCCCGGAAATGGATGTTGGAGTTTGTAAGATCAATATCTGCAACACACTGATACTTTTCTTTGGTTCGGTCGTGATTTTCAATGAACATCATTGCGCGTCCAAACGAGGTGATCATCAACGTCCGACTCTTGAACAAAGGTTCCGTCAGATGGGTCGGCTTGTAATGGAAAAGACTTTTGAATCTCGACTTCTTGTCCGATGACGAAGACTCTTCCTTGGATTCTTCTTCCTCCTGGTTATCGTGCTCATCCTCATCCACGTGAGTGAACGTAATGGCATCATCGTAATTGGGAACAGCGTACTGACTCGACGCCGAAGGTCTCCTCGTGCCAACAGCCTGTGTTAGCAAGGTTGGATTTGACGAGTTAAGTAACTCTTTGTTCCGATATCCAAGTGGTGACTCTGCCAACATTCCTTTGTACTTCTTTTCAAACGCTTCTGTCTGGTACTTCGCCACAGACACAATTCCAGCCTTCACAACTCTCTCATCAGAATGAATCAAGAAGTTCACCCAGGTCATGTCCAAAATCGACATCGGCGGAACATCCATTGTCTTGAAAGTCGATGCCGTCGATGATTTGGACTTCATGCCCAGCGAGCCATTTTTCTTTGCAAAACTTCTCGAAGGGTTCATCCGACTGCTGATAACCGGTCTCGGGATGTTCGTTCCTGGAATCA
The DNA here is from genome assembly GCA_003705115.2 of Ogataea henricii. NCBI lineage: Eukaryota > Fungi > Ascomycota > Pichiomycetes > Pichiales > Pichiaceae > Ogataea > Ogataea henricii. The sequence goes on along the minus strand of PPHT02000034.1, from coordinate 74,623 downwards.
CGTCCACATAGCGAGGAGATTCCCTGCGCGGAGAAGGAGGAGATGAAATGGTAGATGGAGTAGGAGGATTGCTGTTCAAGCCAGCACTCGACCCCTTGAAAGGCAAAGCTGGTGCTTTCGATCCTCCTCCAGAGTTGTCAGCAGCGGATGAGGTCTTCACAACACGAGTGTGTGAAGCGACTCCTGGGTCAGCTTTTGGCTTGGTGTGGTGAGTTCTCGAAACGGGTTTCGACTGAGCCGGCTGCGACAATGAAGCTTGGGAGTTTGAATGCGAATTCGAATTCGACGAAGGACGAGATTTCGGTAAGGGCTGAGACGTCAATTTTTTGGTCATCGCAACTGCTGCCGCAGTGGACAACTGCTGATTGGATGAGGTCAGCAGTGGAATGTTCGGGGAGGAATTGGTCTTTCTGGTTTCGGCCAGCGGATTAGGTAGTCCAAACACTGTTCCACTGGTGTTGTTCGATGCGGTATTACCAGCAGATGGAGAAGAAGATCTAGATGTCACGTTGGTGGCAGAAGCACTGCGGATCCCAGACGCACCAAGCTTTCTAATGTTTGAAGTTGACATATTGCTTGTCTTGGTGAACTCGGGAATCGGCAGCATCGACTTTGCAGACATCTTGTAAGGACCAAGCGGTGGAGGAGGGACCCCCCAAATAGACTCTTGGTCATTCCAGCGAACGTCCTTGAAATAGTAATGGTTTTTGATTTCATCGATTGTGATCCTGTCCCTAGGTTTCAACACCAATATTCTCTTCACAAGATCTCTTGCCACCATTGGGAAGCCAGCACTGAAAGCATACTGCAGTTTGATAACTTTCTGGAATGTAAGATACTCGTTCGAAGCCTTGAAGGGGGGTTTTCCCGCAATCATTTGGTAAATGATACAACCAAGAGCCCAGATATCACAACCCTTGCCGCAATATTTGTCATTCAAAAGCTCCGGAGAAACGTATTCTGCTGTCCCGACAAAAGAGCTTGCTCTCACGTCTGAAGGATAGTTGCCGTCAGGTCCTGGCTCGAGCATCTTGGCCGTACCAAAGTCTGTGATTCGAATCTTCATGTCTGCGTCTAGCAGGATGTTTTCTGGCTTGATGTCACGGTGAATGATCCCGCTGTGGTGCATGTACGAAATGGCGTCGATCAACTGCGCAGAGTAGTACCTGACCGAGTCCTCATCCATGGTACCATGTTTCTTGATAAGACTCAACAGCTCGCCGTTTGGCGCATAGTCCAACACAAAATACAGGCTCCGCTCGTCTTGGAAAGTGTAAAAGAGATGCACGATTCCGTTTCTGTTTCCCAGTCTGTTCAGGGAGTTTTTCTCGATGTTGACGTACTTGACCTTCTTTTCTTTGATGATGTGTTTCTTGTCCAGTATCTTGATGGCGTAGTCTCTGTTTGTGGTGGTGTCTGTGGCCAGCATCACAGTGGAATACGAGCCTTCACCCAGCTCTTTTCCGATCTGAAAGTCTTTGATCGACTTGCGCACCACTCTTGTGGTGATGTTGCCGTTCTGGTCCTGCACTTGCTGCATAACGTGAGCTGCTCCTCTTGTCTGCGACTCAATCGATGCCTGCGGAATGAGAGGACGGTCGCGCTGGGCCTGCATCACTTCTAAAGAAGCGTCCTCGCCATCGTCCTCGTCGTCCTCCCCGCCCTCGGTGGAGACAATAGCACCTGAAAGATACGAGTCTGTATCCAAAAGAGATCCTGAATACCCCCCATTTGCGTTGAGTCTGCGCGGAGAGTTGTCTCTCAACCCGCGCATGGACGAGATCGAGTCGTCTGCAAGCGAGTCGTAAGTCTGAGCGAGACTCTGCTGGCTGTCGTTCAAGCCAATGGAGTCATACTCTAAAGGTGAGTTCCCACCCATGTAGTCGTCGTACAAGTCCGAAATATCGCTTAAATGCAGCGCCTCTGTTCTGGGGACGCCGCCGCCGTTGTAGTTGTTGTGATTGCTGCTGTATGTCATTTGGAAAACTTGTTTTAAAATCAATTCATGTACTTGGCTCAGCAACGGGTGTCTCAGTCTGAGGTTGTTGATGATTGTGATTCACTATGGAATGCCAAAGAGCGTGGAGATTTGCAGTATCGGGGACACCAATATAGTCTCACCAATGAGTCATCTATTCTCGCTGGTCGCTGCTTCAATAATGCTGTATAAGTTGTTGAATAACCCCGCGATAACTAAAAAGAACCAGCCTGAGTTATGGGATTGCGGTGATGTTTTGTTAAAAGCCCGCCGTAGAAAAACTGCACAGGATTCAAAAAGCGTGTGTATTTCTACCTCAATGGACACTTGTTAGCGAAGTTCAGCGACTCGAGCAGTTTGCAACCAATATCAATGTCTGGGTGAAACAATTATATATGCTAAACAATCTATGTCAGTAACTTAACTGCACACCAACAAACAACCTTTGTTTAAACCGCAGCAGACAAAAACACCACAGCACTTCACGCCTTCGCGCTTATGTCATGCATCACATAAGCCGCGCCCCCGGCGGGGAGCGGCGGTGCATGCAATCTTTATTTTCATTTTTAGTTTTTATTTTTTTCGAGCGGTGTGAGGTGGTTTGTCTTTGTCTGCCGAGGGCGCGGGGATTGTTGCCGAAAATGAATATGAATCTGCTGCAACGCGTCGATCGACGTTCGGACAGACTTAGACTTTTTTTTTCTGCTTCATAATATTTTTTCCTGGGCCGTTGTTGTGTGTGTGTATGATTTCGCTGAGGGAGGGAGGCGTTTAAAAAAGAGGGATACTTTTTGCTCCCTCTTGAGATTGTGGTGACAAACACACACCAAGAATTTTATTGCCAAAAGAGCCGGCCATAGTTGGCTTTCCCAGATGTTTCAAGGCTCGATCTCTCTTCGGTCCACGACCATCACGGCCGACAGAGACGAGATCAAAGACTACTTACTGAATCTCAAAGAAGAGCTAGAGGCTCTACAAGGACAAGGGGAAAAAGAGACTGACAACAGCCAGGATGTTCATGGCGATTACAGGACGCAGAAAAGCGCACGAGCGCTGAAAGGGCTCTCAAGAGGCAAAATCGGCCGCAAAAGAGACCACAAAATCAACGCAGCCGAAAAGGGGCCCGCCATCAGTACAGACTCTGTTGCCGAAGGCTCAACCAGTGCGAAGAAACCTCGAGAACACAGGGTTTCACGCTTCTACTACATGCTTCGAGAAAGTTTGGTGCTCTCGTTCAAGAAGACAAGCCGTTCGAGACCGCGAACGTCGCCAGAACCGTCACATATGGGCCATTTACAGACAGATCCATCTGTGGCACATGTTGGCAGCGAAGATAGCAGCGATGCCGGCTCGGTCTCAACGCATCGCACAGACAAACAGAGCGACAGTGCCGGCACCACTAGGATAGTACAGAGGTCTTCGCTCTCCAGATACAGCTCAGTGATCCGATATCCGTCTTCGGTGGTGGATGTCTATGTTGGGAATGATCTTTTCGATCGATACAGCGACTTCCACCGCCAATATAGCATGGCTAGGCCGCGGTCCATGACCGGCAGCGACGATAACTACTCGCTGGCATCCATAGTGGTTCCTGGATCTCATGCCATCCCGATCCGACGGGACTCTCTTTTGGGAAGAGCCACGATGCCGAGCAGAAGGACCAGCCGGAGCGTTTCGAAAAGTATGCTGGGTAGAGGCTCATTGGACGCAATTGGTACCGATCCAGCGGGGAACGAGTACGAGACTTCGATTTTGTTGGAACCAGAACTGGAGCCAGAGCCAGAGCAGGAGGGTGACATTTATTCCTTGCTCTCGGCTGGTGATCTTTCCGAACCAATACCTGCAAGGGGAACACCAAACACCAAGTCGAGTTCTGTCGAGGTGGAACCACCAGCAGTACAATCGGAGTCGCCACGGGGAATTTCAAGACTAAATTCAGCTGAAGATCTGCAAGACAGCGCGATCGATGAAGCAGATGATCAAGCCTCGTTTTTCTCCATTGTGCAGTCGCCTGTTCACTTGTACAAATAATTGGCCATATTGGGAGCAACCTACAATTGGCCATTGGACCCTGACGCGTATTCAAGGCAGGGGTATGCGGCTTGCCCGATTAAGAAAAATTCCAAATCGAGACGTGTTTCGGCACGTCTGGAGAGCGATTTTTTGTTTCAGTTGGAAAAACTGATGCAAGCTATCCCCAGGAACTTGGGCGCGAAGGCGTGGTGCGCCGAAACAGGGATCAGAGACACGGTTTGCATCACCTTGCACCGCCTGTATCGTCTTCCTTTCAAAGCTCAATCCCAAGCATTCAGAATCTAGGAAACTTTGCAAGCCGTCGCAAAGGTTGCGCGAGTGTCGGATAGCATCAACGCTGTTGTTGCCAATCACCGAAGCTACTATCTGACCCATTGGCATTCAATCATATCGAGAAAACAGTTGGGACAAGTGTGCAACACGCTATCTCTATTGTGTTGGCCCTCCTTTGGAAACTAGTTTTTCGCGTATGCTGGCAGATTTCCTAATTTGGGGTCTTTCTGCAAACTCGAAAATTTGACAAAAAAAGGAGTTTGTTTTGTTTTTGGACTTGTAACATCGAGCCGATTGCGAGGCGTACCAAGTGGGAGACTGAAGTTGTGCTAGGAACTGACAAGGAAATACGGATAGCATTCTCGTCAAGGATTGGAAGAAGGCCACGTGAAACACCAGATTTTATTTCAAAAGACTGAGTTGGATCAAGCTTTGCAGACATTCTAGTCAAGTCATAAAAGTTACGTTTGCTAAATGTCACAACCGTCCACAGAGGCACTCAACAGGAGCGCCTTCACGAACATTGGACGGGCACCACTACCGCCCCAGGCCGGGGTCTCGTCAGGCGTGTCGCTGCATAGCAAGAATTCAAGTGGGTCATCAGGTGCCAGTGGAAACTCCAACAACACTAACGTGAACGAGCTCAACAAACTAAGGATTCACACCACCGTGCATCGTAAAAGTGGATGGGTGCAAGTCAAGGAGGAAGGGTTGATATCTTTCAGATGGCCAAAGAAGTACTTGGTTTTGAGCGAGTCGAGTTTGGATTTTTACAAGAATGACGACAAAGCTGAGCTATGGCTCAGAATTCCCTTGCTTCACATTTCTGGCTGTTTCAAAAATCAACTCAAAACTTTTTGCTTCGAGGTGGTACACAGAACACGGTCCACGTTCGTGACAGTCAAGACCGAGAAAGAGTTGAACATGTGGATTGATACCATCTTGGCCAAGTGCCCAAAAGAAGGTTTTTCAAAACCAATCACCGTGACCCATGAGACTCATGTTGGGTACGATCCTTCCAGTGGAACCTTGACGGGTGTCCCACCAGAATGGATTGCACTTTTGAAAGGTTCCAACATCACCTCTGAAGACTTGGCGGCAGATCCAACTGCGGTGATTGACGTTCTCAATACTTACTCAGAAATGGTGAGTCCGGATCTTGGCCTGAACGACAAATTTGGTGAGAACACGTCTGGAGTCACCGCGTTCAACACGGGCTCTTCAAACGCGCCAACAACAACTGCATCGCCGAAATTCATCAACGATATGACAAAACCATACTCTTCGAATAACAGTGAGGAAAAGTACCTTCAACCAAGAAGAATTCCTCCACCGCCTCCGTCCGCGAACTCGACGGTGAACGCTTCCAACAGCAACTTGATCGCAGTGAGAAAGGCTCCGGCAGCCCCATCTCACCTGACGCCAAATCGTACGTTGAAATCACCATCATCGGCTCCTCCATCAAAACCATTTGGGCAGGTTCCCCCAGATCCTCCTACGCTCAAGAACAATGATTCTCAGCACTCACCTGTTGGTCCATTAACAAAAGGTCCAACTAATAAGATACATCCAAACTTGAGGCTTAACACCGCCGTGACTTCAGCAAGCAACTCAGATAGCTCTTCGTCATCGCCAAGCTCGACTAGCTCACCTGCAGGTCACTACGGAACGAAGCTCCAACAGTTTTCATCAAACGACTCGGCGAAGAACTCACCTTCAACTCCTGCATCTGCTAACAGTTCATCATCATCGATGTCTGACAAGCCTTTCCCAACGTTGAGAGCAGCTCCAAAACCCGTTCAGCAACAATACATCCACCAAAGACATCAACCTCCTCAATACAGACAACCTCCTCCAGCACCTTCACAACAATACAAGCTGTCATCGCAAAAGAGCAAAATGGCTCTTGCAGCAGCATCAATGGCATCAGGGTCATCTCCACAACATTCGAACCCATACGGTCAGCCATTAACGGCAAAGAACAAGACCACGCATGCATTGGCCGGAAGCAAGAACGCTGCCCAGCACCAAAAAGACAAGAGAATCTCTGCAATGACCGACTCTCAGATCATGGCTAAGTTAAGGAGCGTGGTGATCAACACTAATCCTGCTTCGTATTTCCAAGTCATTGAAAAAGCTGGTCAAGGTGCAAGTGGTTCCGTTTACTTGGCCAAGTCTTTGAAGATGGGAGGTAGACAAGTGGCTATCAAGCAGATAGATTTGAACAAGCAAAGCCGGAAAGAGTTGATTGTGAATGAGATATTGGTTATGAAGGACTCTCAACACAACAACATTGTGAACTTCATCGAGGCTTACTTGAACGGATCTGCTGATTTGTGGGTGATTATGGAGTACATGGAAGGTGGCTCTTTGACCGATGTGATCGATAACAATTCGAAGATCACCGAGGAGCAGATTGCGTCTATTTGTTACGAAACGACTAAAGGGTTGCAACACTTGCACAGGAAAAACTTTATTCACAGAGATATCAAATCGGACAATGTGCTATTGGACGCTAGGGGTAACGTTAAAATTACCGACTTTGGATTCTGCGCCAAGCTCACTACGGAGAAGTCTAAGCGTGCCACGATGGTGGGTACTCCTTACTGGATGGCGCCAGAAGTGGTGAGACAAAAAGAGTATGATGAAAAGGTTGATGTTTGGTCTTTGGGTATCATGGGAATTGAGATGATTGAAGGAGAGCCTCCATACTTGAACGAAGAGCCTTTGAAGGCACTTTATCTGATTGCATCAAATGGAACTCCAACTTTGAAACACCCTGAGCTGCTATCGAGCGAGATCATGGACTTTTTAAGCGTTTGCTTGTGTGTGGAGGTGAAATATAGAGCCACGACGGACGAACTTTTGCAGCATCGGTTTTTCAAGAAAGCGTGTGCCACGTCTGAACTGGCCAAGCTTTTAGCCTTCAAGCAAGAGGGTGGGTCTGGTTCGCATTGACTCATTGGACGCTGATGATGACTGTTATTTATGTAAACACCGTCTCTAAATGTTTTTGATTAATACCATTATGCTTCGAACAACACAACCACGGGTGTCACCATTCTATTGGGTTTCCTGAGATGTCTGTGACTTCTTTGAAATACTCGGTACTTATACAGCCATCAGAGTCTCCTGGACTCAGAATGACGCCATTTGCGGACTTGAAGAAGACGAGGTTGCTTTGTTGCACTTTTGAGATATCGAGGAAGATGAGAACATTACAGGATTTTCTCATCCCGCTGATTACTTCTTCCTGTTGATCTTGGATAGATCTGTCATTTTGCAACTTTGCTAGCCAACTGGGCAGTCCTGCTGCGAAGTGTATGTGGTTTCTGTTCATTGTTTTGAGACCTCCTGATTGTTTGATGGCGGGCAGATGTCTTTTGTATGTTCCGTGGACGATCATTTTTGGCAAACACTGTGGGGACAGTTTTTGCAAGCCGTAGGAGTCGCTGATGGATTTGATGGAATGGCCTTGTAGAGCGCAGATTTGGTATGATTTATCTGGAGCAGGGGACTGGTCGAAGGTTTCAATGGGCTGAGAGTCGTTGGAAACTTCGACGATTTTGAATCTTTTTTTGTCGTTAATTTGGACTACGCTGAACACATCCTGAGCTGATGCTTTGAGGGACTTGAGCAGGCGATTCTGGAGAACTTGGTCGAGCGGAACAAAGCCTTTTTCATCCACAGAGAGGTTTTCGACGATGGCCTTGTGGCGGAGCAGCTTTGACAGCGCCTTGGAGATAAGGACCGTTCTGTCCGAATTTGAGGGCGTCGACATGTGGGAGATGGGGGAGCAGTGGCCGGAAGGAGAGATGGTTAAAAACCGTTTGAAAAAGGTTGAAGAAAAAAAAAAACTTTGGAAGATAATTCGACTGATAGATTGGTTAGAGTAAATGATGTATGGGCTTCAGAGGGAGGAAAATTTTTGCTATGCTCGTGATTGGATTGCTTACACACAGTTAGGATAATGAGCGAGGAGACTCATTTGCTCCTTATTCTACTGGACCTTTTGGTGGATCACGTCACATGGCTGAGTTAAAAAAGTAGGTAGGAAAAAAAAAAAAATTTAGACCTTCTAAAAAAAAAAGTTGATCGCACTCTCAAACCTTTTGAGTTCGTCTCTGTCCGCACACGGCGCGCGCCGGAGCATCGAATGACAAGCACGGAATCCAAAACAGAGCATGAATCGCCAGACTCGCGGCCGGCAAAAGTGCCGAAGCGGGCTTGCGACCGGTGTCGGAGACGGAAAACAAGGTGTCTTCCCTCAGACACTTTGGGCCGATGCCAGGCGTGCAACAAGGCCCAGTTGGAATGCGTTTTCACGGCGCCGGACGAGACGAAAGCCACCAAGAAGCTGAAATGGAAGTACCACACGGACTCGGGAGGAAACAATTGGACGGTGGCGAAGAGCGAGACGTCGACTCCCGCGTCGGTCACGCCTACAACGCCTCAAGATCAAGACGTGGGACAGCAAGAGAGTGAAGATGATGATCCGTCCGAGGAGCAAACTAAAGAGCTTTTCGACATATTTTTCCGGGAATACGAATATTACTCGGGAATGATTTTGAAAACGAGGTTTCTGCGCAACTTTGAAAAACGACTGTCCATCACAATGTGTCTCGCTTACGCAATATGGGCATTTGTGTACGCAACGTTGGGGAACAAGAAGCTTGCGGCGCGGTATTATCGCAAAGCGGACCGCCAAATAGTGCGGCTGACCGAGTCGCCCGAGACTTGCGAGCAGTCCTACGGCTCGATCACTCTAGTGCAAATCTATACGATTCTGGCCGACGTGGAGTTTCATTCCGAGCAGCTGATGAAGGCTCCGGTGACTGTTTCCAGGGCCGTTCGGCTATGCGAGCTGAACGAGTTCGACGCGGTCGACTTCCGGCACCCGTTCGGACTCACAGACAAGGTTCTGGGCGAGCTGGAGGAGAACGAAGGGATCCCCAAGTGGGCTTTAGAGGAGGAGAAAAGACGCACTTTCTTCAAGCTTTTTGTGCTGGACAAGTATTTGGCACTTGGTAAAGGGCTGCCTTCGAGTTTCTCGCCATTGTCCATCAACACGCGGCTTCCCTCGTCGATGAACATCGACTATCTTTGTCGGCTGGATGTGCACGAGCTCTCGAAAGCTGACGCAGAGGCCACGTTGGGGCTGACGCTTAGAGAAGGACTTGGCTCGGTCAAGCGAGGTGAAGTGTTGTACACGGTGAGTCCATTTGGAATCCACGTGCTGTTGATCTCGGTGATTGACGAGATTCTAGGCTGGGTGCGGCGCATTTGCAACCCGAACCAGGATTTGACAGATGAGTTCATCAACTCTGTCATCATCACGTTCAACAAGTACAGTTTGGAGCTGGAGTACTTCAAGAACTCGCTTAAACCGTACGAGTTGAACCTGTTCAACTACAACGATATTGTGTCGAACTTCACCTGTATCAAAATGATGCACTCGCTCATCATGATCTTTTCGAACCTGTTGCGCGACCACCCAGAGCGCTTCGACCGCAACATATCTGAAATGTACTACGAGATCAAGCTGAAATGTGCCGAGTTGACCTTAGAGATGATACACTCTGCTCGCGGACCAGGCTTTATCAAGGAGATCTCCAAAACGCCGCTGCTTTTCCTTGTGACACACCACCTCATGAAGTCCTTGTTCCAGCTGACAGTCGTTTCGAGACAGCCAAACTGTCTGCACCTGGACCCGCAGTTGCTGGAACGACTCCACTACGAAGTGGATGACATGATCGCCGTGATGGAGCACGCTGACGTCACGACCCGGGCCGGCTTTGTGCACAGACTCGAGCAGTTTTATCGCGAGCGCAGCCGGATCGAGTCTTCCGACCCGTTCGAGGTGATTTTCTTCAGAGACTATATATAGAGATACCCCAAAAATACAATGTCGGGAGCGCTGGTGAAGAAAAAAAAAAAAAAAAGTGTGGGGTAGTGAAAAAAACTCTCACGTGACTGTAGAAGAACTACGCTCAGTCACATACATCCTTGCACGGGTTTGTGGAGATCAAAAATAATTTAAAAAAAAATCAACAATAAGCTAGCGCTACTCCGAAACTTTTTCAAGTTTCTCCGTTCCGAGTTTTTACGACATGTATCTGGGCGAGTACGGAGACCCCATTTCTCCGATAATCGAAAAAAAAAAAAGTGTAGGCACCTATAACGGGCAAGATGCGAAAATAAAACGCTATGATGCAATGGACATAGTGGAGGTTACGCCAGAATCGGATGGATTTCAGCGTTCCGTCCGGTACCAGCAGTTTTGTTAGCTCTTTCTGGCTAAGTGGCGCGGCTGTAGGATGAAAACAATACTGCTTGGCGTGAGGATATTTGCAGAGGATATCCGACACCGCACCTAACGGGGTTTTAGGTGCTTGTTGGCGGGTGAGGCATTTTGACACTGCCAAGGAGGGGTAAATGTAGCGAATGAGGGGGAGAAGACTTGACCGTTTCGGACATCGAATAGATTTGCATGTACACGACGGCAGCCACGAAACAGAACCAAGGCGTTTCAAGGGAAACGGCTGCCCACCGTCTGAGATCAGACCTCCGGTATCGCACCCCATGTAGAGGAACCTGGTATTTTTAAAATTTGATCTAATTTGAATCTGAATTTTGATTTTTTTTTTCGTTATTTTGGAAGATTTTCCGTACAAGCGGTGCGCGGATGTCCTGTACCCGCTAGCGAGGTGCGCTTAGTCCGAAGTGAAAACGGAGTACAGTAATATCTTGTTGTAGTATAAGACGGGCACCCGTAGCACCCGTCAATGTAGTAGTTTGGTTAGCCATCTAGTCCGTGTGCGCGTCCCGCCACAACAAGTCCCGCCTTACCCCTCACTAGTCCGGCGCGTTACGAAGCTGGGTAGTTTGCGCGAAACGAAAACACGCGGTGGAGAGACAAGGGTGCGTGCGGCTTTTCGTAGGACGAGCGAGAAGCAAAAAAAAAAAAAAAAAAACTTCAAATTATCAGGAGCAAGCCCTGTTAGCGGACGCAGGGGCCAAGCCGGCAGAGCCACTACCGCTGCTGGCACTGGCGCTGGCTCTTTCACCGAAACAGCTCATTCCGGGTGTGTAGTGTTGTTGTTGTTGCAAAGCATCGACCCATTGGTAGATGGTACGGTCGCGTGACACAGCCGGATCGTCTAATCTAGTCCCCTCTCAGGTCTATCGCTCCACTTTTGCGGAGTTTCCTGTTTTCGCAGCTTCGCACCCCCCTCTCTTTTCTCTCCGAATTTTTACGAGACCTGCAGCAGCCACAAAGATCTTTTTCACCGTGCGGCTTTTTTTGCTACTCCCATGGCCAGGGCCCCTCCGTGCCTAAAGGGCGTATAAAAGCACACGATATTCCCCTCGTTTTGGGGCACTACAAGTTGGAGAGTCTACTTTGTTGTTCTTTGAAGAGAAAACAACAATCAGTGCAAGCCACTTTATAGACTTTTGCTCGCCATCCATCCCATCGCTTGCACACAGCCATGTTTTCGATACGCGCCGCTCGTTTCAATAGAGCAAAGTTGCCAAACCTCGCTAGATTCCAATCGGTCGTTTCGGAGTCAAAAACCTCGCATGTGCACTCGCACACAATCAAGACGCCCATTGGTGAACAGGCGAGGGTGAGAGCGCCAAAGGACACAATTTTGTCTGTGGACGGCCCAATTGAGTGCGATCTTCATGGGTTCCAGATCCTCAACTCGCCGCTCTTCAACAAAGGTACTGCCTTCACTTTGGAGGAAAGAGAGGCCTTTGGTATCAAAGGTCTTTTGCCACCAACCGTGAACACTCTCGATGAACAGATCGACCGCGCATACAAGCAACTGCACTTCCTCAAGACTCCGCTGGCCAAGAACGATTTCTGCACGTCGATGAGACTCCAGAATAAAGTGCTCTACTACGAACTCGTCAGAAGACACATCAGAGAACTTCTTCCAATCGTCTACACTCCAACGGAAGGAGACGCAATTGCGGCCTATTCGGGCAGATTTAGAAAGCCAGAAGGTTGTTTTCTCGACATCACCGACCCAGAGTCGATCGACCAGAGACTTTCTGCTTTTGGAGAAGCTAAGGACATTGACTACATTGTCGTGTCGGACGGTGAAGGAATTCTGGGTATTGGTGACCAAGGTGCCGGTGGTATCAGAATCAGTATTGCCAAGGCTGCTCTGATGACTCTTTGTGCCGGTATCCACCCAGGTAGAATCATGCCTGTTGTCCTCGACGTGGGAACCAACAACGAGAGACTGCTCAACGACGAGTTGTATCTCGGTAACAAGTTCAACAGAGTGCGTGGTGCCGAGTACGATGAGTTTATGGACAAGTTCATCCAGGCTGTGAAGAAGAGATTCCCTGCTGCCGTTCTCCATTTTGAAGATTTCGGTGTCACCACTGCCAGACCTGTTTTGGAGAGATACCAGAACCAACTGCCTTGTTTCAATGACGACATCCAGGGAACTGGTGCCGTCGTGATGGCGTCGATGACTGCTGCACTGAAGGTGAGCAACAGAGACCTGCTCGATTCCGAGGTGATCATCTACGGTGCCGGTTCTGCGGGATTGGGAGTTGCCGATCAGATTGTGAACCACATGGTGACTCATGGGGCCACTCCAGAAGAGGCCAGATCGAGAATTCACTGCATGGACAGAAGAGGTTTGATTCTCGATTCGATGCACGCCAAATCTTCTCCAGCTCAACAGATTTATGCGGATCCCGCAGACGAATGGGAAGGAGTGAACACCAAGTCGCTTGTGGAGGTTGTGAGAAAGATCAAGCCAACTGTCCTCGTTGGCTGTTCTACTCAGGCTAGCGCTTTCAACGAGGAGGTGATCAAGGAGATGTACAAGTCGAATCCTAAGCCAATCATCTTCCCGCTCTCGAACCCAACCAGACTGCACGAGTGTACTCCTGCCGACGCGATGAAGTGGACTGACAACAATGCGCTTGTCGCGACGGGATCTCCGTTCCCACCTGTGAACGGTCACGTGATCTCGGAGAACAACAACTGTTTCACATTCCCAGGTATTGGACTCGGTGCTGTTTTGTCGAGAGCGACTGTGATTTCGCACTCGATGATTTCTGCTGCCGTTGACCAACTTGCTGAAGGGTCGCCAGCGATCAAGAACCCAAAGGCCGGTCTCCTTGCTCCGCTCGAGGTGATTGACGAGACCTCGGCTAAGGTTGCCACTGCTGTGATTTTGCAGGCCATCAAGGAGGGCCACGCACGTATTGAGGAGCAGGAGTCTCCGGACGGAGGAAAAGTCCGGGTTCCAAGAGACTTTGAGGGATGTTTGCGGTGGGTCAAGTCACAGATGTGGAAGCCTGTGTACAGACCAATGATCAAGGTGGAGCATGTTGATTCGATTCACACGCATCAATATTGAGTTATAGCATAATATATGAGCGAAGCGCATGACGAGCGAAGCGAATGACGAGCGGAGCGAGAGCGTGTAAGTGAGTTATCGTTAATATAAGAAATACAATCGTCACCAGTTTATTAGTTGTACGAGTGTGGAAAGAAAAATCCAAGGTTTCGAGATCGACGGGTCGATCGACGCGTGCTCTACGCTGCCCGTTGATCACCGTTGGTTACCGGTGGGAGGCGTGCAAAAATCATGGGCAGAATTTTCTTGATAAGAGCAACTTTGTGGCTCGTGGCTTGATAAGGCGGTGGCCGACGGGTGGCGTGTTGTTCGGTGCCGACGGTTTCCGGCTAGCGGGACGCAGACCGTCGGAGACCGGGCGGCGTGCGGCTCGTTTTGAGGCGGTGCGAGTGTTTTTTTTTTATTACCCCATACTGTTTATCTAATCTTGTCTAGATACGTTTGTTTTACACGCGTAGAGCCGGAAAACGGCGGTCTTAGCAGTTGCCAGATAAGCGTCTGAAGAAGAGCAATATAAATAGCGGTTTGATTGTCGATACTGGAGCACAAATCTTGTTGAGTTTTTTTCTGTGTATTCACAGCATCATTCTATAAAGTGTGTTTTTCCATCATCTGTTAGCGAAGAACATGGCTCCAACTTCTATTTTGACCGACAACGTTGCCGCTTGCAGCTGCAACGAGCAACACAGCCACATCAAGGAGCTCAAGTCCCGCGTGGCTGACGCCGCCAGTCTGTCTGAAGGCGTCAGACTCACCACCTATGCGAGCGACGCCGACGTGAACCCGATCGGTCTGAACTGGTTTGAACAGGACCCGCTTGCACGCGGGCCGGTAGTTTGCTCGAGAAGAGGAGACGGGCTCGGCAAGCACAACGCCATTGGCGCGCACGCGGGACCTTACTCGATTTACCACGCAATGAGCATTGCCTCGAAACAGCTCGACGCAGACCACGTTCCAGACTACACGAATGCTGAGCCACCGATCGATTTTGCGACACAGCCACAGTGGAGCGAGCCGGAGAAGATTGTGTCGCTCGATCCGTTGGGCCACCTTGCTCCGTGGCTGTATGGAGAACTGGCCGACTTGGAGAACGTGGAGGTGAAGCCATCGATGTCGATCACCAAGGCGATCCTGTCGCTTCCGGAGATCAAGGAGGAGGTTGCCAAGGGTAACCTTGTTCCGGACGGAAAGATTGTGCTGAACGACCAGGGAGACATGGCTGTGTCGAAGATTGCAGTGGACCCAGTCTGGCACCTTCCCGGCGTGGCGAAGCGTCTGGGTGTGAGCGAGAACGAGCTCAGAAGAGCGCTGTTTGAAGACACCAACGGGATGTACCCAGAGCTGATCACCAGACCAGACATCAAGACGTTTCTTCCTCCGATTGGTGGGATCACGGTGTACATTTTTGGAGATCCAAAGAGCATTCCAGACCCAGAAAAGAGGCTGGCGTTGCGTGTTCACGACGAGTGTTCGGGATCGGATGTGTTTTTGTCTGACATTTGCTCGTGCAGATGCTACCTGATCTTTGGACTGCGTGAGGCGGCGAAAGAGGCGCAGAAGGGCGGCAACGGTGTGGTTGCCTACTACAGAAAAGAGGGCCGTGCTCTGGGCGAGGTGACCAAGTACCTGGTGTACAATGCCAGAAAGAGATCTGGCGACACTGCAGACGCGTACTTCCACCGCACCGAGTGCATTGCGGGCGTGAAGGATGCCCGTTTCCAGGAGCTGATGCCGGACATTTTGCACTGGTTGGGAATCACGCGCATTGACAGAATGCTGTCGATGAGCAACATGAAGCACGATGCGATTGTCGAGCAAGGCATTGAGATTGTGGAGCGTGTCGAGATTCCCGACGAGTTGCTGCCGGCGGACTCGAGGGTTGAGATTGATGCCAAGATTGCCTCTGGGTACTTTACTAATGGCCATGTGTATACTCAGGACGAGTTGAAGGAGATCAAGGGGAGGGCTTGGGAGGATGAGGGGAGAAAGTGATGTAGGTTGTCTATAAATGTATTGATTATTATGAGCTAATGCGAGCGACTCACGACGAGCGAAGCGAGTCGTGAGTCGTGAGTAGTAATCGTACAAAGAGCGAAGCGAAGAGCGAAGCGAACTTCGCTTCGCTCTTTGTACGAGATTGAGTCGTGATTTGTGACTCGTGAGTAGTTCAAAACGAGTTGTACAAAGAGCTTGAGCCTCGCTAAGAGCCTGAGCCTCGCTCTTTGTACAACTCGCTTCGCTCGTCGTTGGTGAGTGGACGATCCATCGTAAAGACTACGTAGTAATTGATACACTCACTCGATCTCATTCACAAACGACTCGCTTTGCTCGTCGCCAGCTCCATCTCGACTCCCAAAATGCTCACAGCCCGCATTGCTCACAGCTCCTTTGGCAGCATCTCGCAAAAGACTCGCTTCGCTCGTCTTTCGCTCGCTGTTCGCTGTTCGCTCGTGAATTTTTTTTCTCCCACAAATGACAACTCTTCAATAAAAAATATTATCTCCTCTGAGTACAAAAAACAAGTGGCAAAAGCGACTTTTCCTCTCTTTACAACCTGCGAACCACCAATTGCAGCGCTCACGAGGCGGGTAAGTGAAGACGGACACAAGACAGCCAGCGAGGATTGTCTGCCAGTGGTTTGAGCACAGTGCTAACATTGTTTGCGTGGCAGTTTACAAGAGTATGAGCGAAGGTGACATTGAAGAGCCCACGAGCCCGCGGGAGGTCACAGCGCCGCAGACGGACGAACCCAGCGGCTCCAACGGCCCCACCGGCGACG
Organism: Ogataea henricii; assembly: GCA_003705115.2. NCBI lineage: Eukaryota > Fungi > Ascomycota > Pichiomycetes > Pichiales > Pichiaceae > Ogataea > Ogataea henricii. The sequence continues at coordinate 58,170 of PPHT02000034.1, read as the reverse complement.
GCTCCAACAACGAGCCCAGCGAAGAGGCCGCCGACGCGGCCGCGGCGCCGGAGTCTGCTGAGGCCTCAAACGGCGACACGTTCCAAGAGTCGAACGGGACAGTACTGGGCGTCGCGCCCCCGCCCAGCACACCCAGCACACCAGTGCGCAAAAGAGCGGGCACGGTCAGCACGGTAAACGAGGCGGCCACCATCGCGTTCATAAAGTCGTCATTTGAAAACATCATAGCCATCAAGGAGATCAACAAGAAACATCGCGACCTCGTGGACATGGCCAACCGAGCCATCAGCACGCTGACCCGCGGCGAGCTTCCGTCGGAATCCGACCTGTTCGAGGTGCTTCAAACCGCATGCGAAACGCCAAACGTCGAGGCCAAGATTGCTGCTCTCGACTGTCTCAGCAAGATCTTCACTTTCAACGTTTTCAGCAAACCCATCAACATCTTCTACAAGCGCACCAAGCCCGACATCAAGACCGACGCAGACCTCGACACCAGCGTCGACGGCACCGCCACAAACGGTACAGCGTCGCAGAATCAGTACATACCGCTGATCGAGGCTGCGGTCCAAGTGATTAGCTCCTGTTTTGACGGCGAAGGAACCGATGAAAAAGTCGAACTCCAGGTGATCCGTGTGCTCACAGGCGCCATTCTGAACGAGTCCATGCCTATCCACGGCAAAGTTTTGCTGCAAGCAGTCAGACAGATCTACAACGTGTTCCTCTTGTCGCTTTCTCCAATCAACCAAGGAATCGCGCAGGCGACGCTGCTGCAGATTGTCAACATTGTGTTTGAGAAAGTGGCTTCCGTCAGAGGTAAAACGGCCACCGTTGCAGACGTCGAGACTTCTCCGTTTGTGGGTGAAGATCTTGGTACCAACAACAGCAACAACAACAACAACAACAACAACAACGGCTCTACAGACTCCACCGCTACACCAGAGAAGTTGAAACTCACGTTGCAGAAGATGGAGCAGAACATGCAGCTTGACGACGTTCAAATCGGATCCGACGAGTTGTACGGAAACGAAGAGGAACTCGTCGTGAAGGACGCATTCCTCGTCTTTAGATCCATGTGCAACCTTTCGGTGAAGATAATAGAGAACGATTCGATCGATATGAGATCGCACGCAATCAGGTCCAAGCTTTTATCCTTGCACATAGTACACTGGATCTTGAGAAACCACATTGACAGCTTCCTCGACAAAGACTGCAACATTGTGAACCGGTCCACCAATGAACGGACAAGGCTCATCGACGCGATCCGCAAGTACCTCTGTCTGGTTTTGTCCCGCAATGCTGCATCTCAATTGGCTCCTGTTTATGAGGTTAGTCTGGAAATCTACTGGATCATGGTGGACAAACTGAGAAACCAGTTCAAGTCTGAGATCCCTGTTTTTCTCGACGAGATCTACTTCCCTGTCAGCGAAATGAAGACTTCCACTGCCCACCAGAAACGGTATCTGTTGAACGTGATTCACCGTATCTGTGGCTCGCCCAAAGTGTTGATTGAGTTGTATTTGAACTATGACTGTGATCCCTTGATGCCTAACCTTTGTGAGTCGCTGGTGGACTACCTCGCAAGGTTTGCTTTGCTGAGAGTGGACGCCACCCCAACGCAGAAGGTCAACTGTCGCGAAAGTCTCACACGCAAGTTGGCAACCTACGATCTGCACAACGTGCCTCAGCTCGACGTCAGCAGACTTAGCGGTCATCCACCAAATCCAGACGCCAATTTGAACTTCCCGATCGAGTACGCCTTGAAGATGACTTCGATAGACTGCATCATTGCCTTCTTAAGATCCCTCAACTCTTGGAGTGGTAAGCCGCTCGTGGTCTCCGCAGACAACTCTGCTGTCACGACGGCGGTCAATACCATCGCCTCAGAAAGAGGTAGAGCCATGACCAACAGCTCTGTGATGTCAAACCAGATCTCTCAACTGTCTGCTGATGTGTCAACAGCTGCTAGTGAGCCTGCTACCTCTCACTTTGATGACGGGTCTGTCTCCCAATTTGATAGTATCAAACAAAGAAAGACGGCTTTCCTGGATAGCGTGAAACTTTTCAATTACTCACCTAAGAAAGGTGTCAGAGCGTTATTGGCAAATCATTTCATTTCAAACGACACCCCGTATGACATTGCAAAATTCTTGTTGGAAACCGACATCTTAGACAAAGCTTCGGTGGGTGAGTTTTTGGGAGAGGCTGACGAGAAAAATGTTTCCATCATGCACGAGTTTGTTGACTTGATGGAATTCAAAGGCAAAGAGTTCTTAGAAGCATTGAGATATTTCTTGCAACATTTCAGATTGCCCGGCGAGTCTCAAAAGATTGACAGATTTATGTTGAAGTTTGCCGAGAAATACGTCGATGACAATCCAAGCATGTTTGCCAACGCCGATACTGTCTACGTTTTGTCGTACTCGGTCATCATGTTAAATACAGACCAACACTCTCCCCAGGTCAAGAAGAGAATGACTTTGGAGGAGTTTGTCAACAACAACAGAGGCATTGATGATGGGAAAGATCTTGATCCAAAACTTCTTGAGAACATTTACACAGACATTCAAAACGATGAAATTATTCTCAAGAGTGAGCAACATGCTGCTTTAATCTCTAATGATCTCCCAATTCAACAATCCTCAACCTTGTTTGGTGGCAAGGATCTTGCCAAAGAAGCGTATGCCAAGGCTTCCAAAGAAATGTCCACAAAGACTGAACAAGCGGTCAAGACTCTTCGAAACATGTCGAGAAAGAATACGAAGATTGTCTTTTATTCTGCCGATGCTACAAACAATTCAGAGCATGTTAGGTCGATGTTTGATAACCTTTGGATGTCCATATTGGCTGGTTTAACTCCTCCATTCAGAGAATACGATGATGAAGATACTGCCAAACTCTTGTTGGAAGGAATCAAAATTTCGATTCATATTGCTTGCATGTTCGATTTGGATTATGCAAGAACATCTTTCATCAGAGCACTGGTGCAATTCTGTAACCTCTACAACCCAGAGGAATTGAAAGACAAGAACATTGATGCCATTTTTGCCTTGTTGGATGTTGCTGTTCAAGAGAACTCAACTCTGAGTTCCTCTTGGAAAAGCATTCTAGCCTCGATTTCCCAGATTGAGAGGTTGAAACTTTTGTCGCAAGGTGTGGATTCAGACTCGATTCCTGACTTGTTGAATGCAAGACTGGCTAGAAACTCGCTCGAAAGTGTGAGGTCCCATAGCTTGAAAGAATCACAAGGATTTTTCTCTTTTGGGAAAAAACAGACACTTTCTGAACAAACTCTCCAACACCATTTCAATCAAAAACTGCCAGTGGAGATGATTTCTAGAATCAACTCTACGGACTTGGATGTGGCTATGGACAAGGTTTTCTCCAAGAGTTCTGAGATTGAAGGTAATGCCATTTTTGACTTCATTGCCGCTTTGAGTGATGTTGCACATGAGGAGATTGAGTCCTCAGGCCAGAGCCAATATCCAAGAATTTTCTCGTTACAAAAGATGGTTGACGTCTGTTACTATAACATGAGTCGTATCAGAGTTCAATGGTCGGCGTTGTGGGCAGTGATGAACGAGAAGTTCAATGAGTTTGGATGTCATCAGAACACAACCATTGCCTTTTTCGCACTAGACTCCCTGAGACAACTTTCTGAAAGATTCTTTGCTATTGAGGAGCTCTCCCACTTTAAGTTTCAAAAGGAGTTTTTGAAGCCTTTTGATTTCATCATCTTGAACAGTCCTCACTTGCAAGTTAGAGAGATGGTTCTCGACTGTGTGCAATACATGATTCAAAAGAAAGCAGATCAAATCAAATCGGGATGGGTCACTTTGTTGGAGATTTTGACGGATGCAGCCAAAGACAACAACGAAAAGTTTGTTGCCAAAGGGTTATCTTATGCCAACATGATCATCAAGAGTCATTTTGACAAGATATTGAAGTTGGATGCATATGAGTCTTTGGTGAAGTGTTTGACGGAGTACGCAAAGAATGAGAAGTTCCAAAAATCGAGTTTACAAGCACTGCAATCAATGAAGTGGCTTGTGAAGACCATTTCTAAGAATCCTGATGGTACTAGTGTCGAGTCCGCTCCCGAGGAGTTGTGGTTCCCTATTCTGTCTGGATTCCATGACATCATCATGACCGGCGATGATTTGGAAGTGAGATCCAAAGCACTCAACTTCATGTTTGATGCTCTGGTGGAGAACGGCGGCCAGTTCAAGGGCGAGTTCTGGGACAAGATTTGCCAAGAGTTGTTATTCCCAATGTTTGGTATTTTGAGCAAGCATTGGGGAATCAACTCGGGACAAGATGATCTTTCTGTTTGGCTATCTACGACGTTGATCCAGGCTCTGAGAAACATGATAGCTCTTTTTGGTTACTACTTTGGTACCTTGAGCAGAATGATGGATGGCTACTTGAAGTTGTTGGTTGCGTGCATCTGCCAGCAAAATGAGACGATTTCCAAGATTGGTATTTCTTGTTTGAAAGAATTGATCTTGCAAAATTTGTCGAAGTTTGATCAGGCTCACTGGGACAAGTTGAACTTTGCGTTTGATGAGCTATTTGAGCTGACAACTGCGAGAGAACTGTTCAAGACCGATCCGCTCAGACAGAAGGCAAACGGGAATAAAGAGTTTGATATGGAACAAGCCTCTACAAGTTCTTCTGTGAGTGACGTTGATTACGACGGGGACAATGGAGTTGAGGCCGATAGCAGTGAACTTCCGCAAGACCAGACCAAAGAGAAGTCTGCGATTGTGATCAAGTGTGTTTTGCAATTGCACATGATCCAGATTTTGTCTGAACTGTTTGACATTGATGAATTTTATGACTCTGTTCCTGTGGCGAACCTGTTGAAGCTGTCGTTGCTGTTGGAACACAGCTACAAATTTGCACGTGAGTTCAACGAGGACTACAACTTGCGTGTTCGGTTGTGGAACGCTGGAGTGATTGACAAGCTGCCAAACCTGCTGAAGCAAGAGACGGCGTCTGCTGGGGTGTACATCAGCATTTTGTTCCGTTTGTATTGCGACTCTGACAAAGTGGGGCCCGAGGCGCGTGGCAAGATCACGAGCACGTTGATTCCGATGGGAGTGGCGATTCTGGAGCGCTATGTTGGGCTGAACGAGCAAGAACAGTCGCGTAACATTCAGAGCTGGCGGCCTGTTGTGGTTGAGATTTTGCAAGCTTATAGTCAGCTTGATCCTGAGGACTTTTTGAAATGCTGTTCGGTTGTTTACGATCTTGTTGTGCAACTGTTTGACAAGAACCTGATGGCGGATTTGCGGCTGGCCGTCAAGGACTTCCTTGTGCGTGTGGGAGATGCCTATGTGACCGAGAGGGACTGAATTGGAGAGTAAGTGAGTGAGTGGTTTTGTACTAGTAAAGTTTTTTTGAATGTGTGTGTTTTTTAGGACCGTGCGTCGATCGACGCGACTCTACTCTGTAGAATCTGTTATTTTTTAACCCCGAGACACGACATACCGAAAAAAAAAAAAATCTCGACGACAAAAATTTTTCAGCACAGGCTGGTGAAGAAAAATGGAACGGTCAGCAGACCCGAGAACAACGACTGTTTGTTGCGGTGACTGTCAGTACAGACAAGTAAGGAAAGATGTCCAACAACAAGGTAAGTGGGAGAAAACGAAACGGGGGGGATTTCATGTGCTAGAGGGCGTTCGGAAGGCTGGTAAAGCCGAGAACCAATGTGCATTTGATCAAGGAGCAGTTTTTTGTTGGCTCGGACTCCAGAATGAAACAAACAGGATTCTAACAGTGAATTGCAACAGAACCTCTACGCTCTTTTGGGCAACGACGTCTCTGACGATGAGGCTGAGATTGTGACTCCTCCAAAGGAGATCGTGAAGAAGAGCACCTCGTCCAAGAAGGTTGATGCTCCACCTCCATCTGCCGACAAGTCTAGAGCCAAGAAGAACGGCAAGCCAGCTGTGACCGGAAACGAGGCTGGTGCCAAGTTCAAGAACAAGAACGCTGAGGTTGAGGCTCCAAAGTCGACTGAGCGTCGCGCTGCCAAGAACTCGAAGGACAGACACTCCAGAACCGGTAAGACTGAGACTGCCAAGTCGCAGAAGAACAAGCTCGGTGACATTGCCGAGGCCCAGGTTGAGGCCGAGGCCGACGCCGAGGAGGAGATTGCTGCTGACGAGGAGACCGAGCCAGAACCAGTCTACCAGACTTTGGACGACTACTTCAGCCAGCTTTCTTTGCAACAACAGGGTCTGGCTGCCACTGCCAAGAGAACCGCCAACGCTGGTGCCGAGGACAAGTGGACCAGCGCCGAGGTTCTTGTGAAGGAGAGAGAGGTTTTGATCCCAGCTTCTTCGACCAAGCAGACCAAGCAAAAGGCCAAGAAGACCAAGCAGATCCTCGATGTCGAGGTGGTTGTTGCCGACGAGATCTCCTCGAGACCTCCAAGAGAACAGACCTCGAGAAACACCAACGCCAGAGGCAGAACTAGAGCTCCAAAGGCCAGAGGTGGCAAGGCTCCTGCCGGCGGCAAGAAGACTTACAACGAGAACGACTTCCCAGCTTTGTAAGTGCGACTAGCGCCCGCGGCGGAGGATCATGCTGGTTAATTTATTCAGACAGCTGAGCAACCAAAAACCATGATGTGAAGATGATGGCTGTCTGGAACATGTCTTTATAATTTCTGTGAGTGTACTCTCTTGCCCGCAGCGTGTGGGGGTGACTACAGTTATGAGAATATAAGATCTTGGATTATGAGAGTGTAAACGGGCGGCAGGTCGAGCACCGATGTCTGTTGTAGTTTCCGCCAGTCTTGAAGAATAGTATCCGGTTTGGCCGGATACCCCTATTTTTTTTTTGTAATTTTTTTTTTCCACCATTTTTCGGATTTTTCAATTTTCAGTGACGTTTTTTTTTTTTTTTTCGTCTCAAATATTGTGTCACTGGTTAAAAATAAAAAAATTAAAAACGGGCTTGTGTGTGTGTTTTCTTCCACTCAATTACCACCCGTTAGCCACATTTCCATCGGATTCCGCCAGATTAAAGGCCGTTATCGTACCGTCCACCCCAATTGTCACCATAAGTGCGGTCGTTGCACAGAATTCCGCGCGAAATCCCCCGTTCAAGAGCATTTCTGCCCCGTCCTGAATAAACGCGTGTTCGCTCGTCAAAACCTCCACTTGCCACCACAGCGCTACACGTTTATTGCACGCCGATGCTCCATTCGCTGCTGAACAGCACGGACTCGAACCCGGGCGTGAAGCGCGAGTTTGCGTCGCCGCTGCCGTCGTCGTCGGCGGCCACTTCCAGAACGTCGTCGCCATCAGACGACAAAATGATGGGTCCTCCCAATGCGGCTCCAATGGCGGCCCCAATGGCCGCGCCCATGGCCGCCCCAATGGGCCCGCCCGCAGCAGGACCCGTTCAGATTGCCGCACTGCTCCACACGGACGAACCCGGGGCCGGAGGTCACGCTCCCGCTGCTGGAGCAGTTGCTGACGGCTCGAAGCCAAGGAAGAAGGCGGGTAAAAGAGCGTCAATCAGCGAGGAAAACAAGGTGCTGATATCCACGTCGTCTCCCGAAGGAATTGCCGCGGCGTCGCAGATCACTCCGAACCGAGTCGCCAATATTCTGCTCAAGGAAGGCCCGCTGCCCATCCGCCACCTCACGGGCCATCTGGTGGCGCAGATCCCCAGCTTTGGCCAGCTCTCGCTCTCGAAACAGCGCCGGCTCATCATGGCCGCGCTCGAAATGGGCGACCCGGAGACCGGGTGTGTTTTTGAGAAGATTGGCTGGGGCCAATGGGAGGCCCGCAAAGCGTCTGAGGAGCAGATCACCGAGCGCAACAACAACGCGACTGTTGCAGCCAGCAGTGGCAGAGACAGGTCGCCAGAGAGTCCGCCGGATATGGGCGGCGGTGCTGGTGCTGGTGCTGGTGCTGGCGGCACCAGCCACAGCACCAGCCACAGGCGCAAGGAACGTCGCGGGTCCTCAGCCACGCACGGCGTCTCGACTTCGTCACGGACGCTGAGCGTTTCTCCGAAAGGTCGGGGCCCGCTTGCGGCGAGCTATCGACGCGAGTCGATCACGAACTCTGCCACAGACCTACACAGCACGAAGCTGCCTGTTTCTCCGTCGTTGCAACCGCTGCAGAACATCCGAAACTCTTTCAAAGAACGCAAGTACTCGTTGGACGAGGCGATCGAGTCGTCATCGGACGAGGATGACGATCTGGACCTGAACATGAATCGGCGCGTCGACTCAAACGACGACGACTCGAACGACGACGAGGCTCTGTTCACCTTTGAAGGAGAAGCGCGCTCCAAGCCGGCTTTGCGGAGCGGGTCTGTGTCGTCTACAACGAACCGGCGGCCGTCGTTTGGCGGCATCAGCAAGCCGCGCAAGCCACGCAGCTCGTTCAACAACCACTCGCTCGAAGCTGCTCTCGACGAGAACATGAACCTCGACTCCGGCTCGATTCCGGACGCGCTTGTGCCGGGAGCGAAGCGGCGGCCACGGATCTCGTTTTCCAACGCCTCGAGCGTAACACGGCAGTCGTTCTTGCGCACCAACATTTCTCCCTCGAGCGGGCCCATCATGATGCACGACCAGGTGAGCAGTGTTGCCATCAACAACAATAGCAGCAACGAGCAGGACAACTTCACCGACGAGGAGGACTGGGAGGCAATTGGGCCCGCGAGCTTGCGGCGCAGCACTCAGGCCAGCGTCGTGGTACCTCCGAGCAACGCAACGATTGACCACAGCGTGGGGAAACCGGTTATGGTTCAGATGGTGAAACCGGACATTTCGAGTCCCTTGCGGCCCGGCGCCGCTACAAAGAGCGACGAGGAGATTGCGGCGATTGCGTTGATGGACCTCAAGAGTGTATGACAAGGACGCTGTCGCGTTTTTGGGTTATGTGGTTAGAGGTGAGTCGGTTATATAAAAGAGTGAGTGGAGTTTCCGTGATGCTGGGCAGCACGATGTAGCGTTAGTTTTTAGCAATAAATTGTTCAAGGTAGACTAGGGTGAGTTTTGTAGAGGGGATTACGTCAGTCATGGGTAGGTGTGTTGGAGAGCGCTCTCTCAAGTGCTTCAGGAGAGGCGGTAATGAGTGGAAATTAATTCACTTGTTGCAAATTTCCGGTTGTATATTCGGTGTGAGGTGTGGATTTTTGGAGATTGTACGAAGATTAGAGGGATGACAGCTGAGGAGGGGAGTGATTTGAGTGAGAAGGTGGTTGGTGATGGCGGGGAGATTGATTGAGTGTTTGGTGATGGTTGTGAAGCAACTGGAAGAGAGTTGGTGTGTGGTAGCTTTGGATAGATAAATTTGAACGAAAATTGATATTACTGAATGGTGTGGGGTGGTACATGACGGCAGGGGCCGCGTACAGCAAAGACCTTGTGCGGTTTGGAGTTGCTCACACAAAGCTTAGATTGGTCGTTGTCTTACTCGGCTGTGCATCTTCGCCTATCGAGTCATTCTTATATAGAGGTCAGTTGTAGGGTTCGGTGGCATTCAGAGAGTCGAATTCAGCCAGTCTGTTGCGAGGAAGCGCCAATTGCTGGCTTACAAGTCATTTAGAAGCCAATGACTTGGCCAAAGGGCTCGATGTTGAGTTTGTGAAGTGATATTTAATTTGAATTAAAATGACCAGCTGTGCTCGTCATTTGCTAGTCATAATCCGGGGTAAACACCTCTACACCGCGATACTTCAATTTTTCAGCACGTACTGTACTGTATTTCTGCACACAGACAAACGCGTTCGATCGAGACTATCACAACCCCTAAAGCCGTCCAACCATGAGAGTTCTTTCCGCAGAGGAGAAGGAGATTGCAACGGTAAGTTAGTGAATGACGAGCGACGAACGACGAGCGACGAACGACGAGCGACGAACGACGAGCGAAGCGAGTCGTGTGAGTTGAGTGGATTGAGTGGATTGAGTGAGTTGAGTGAATTGAGTGAATTGAGTTATTCGAGTGAATCGAGTGAATCGATTCAATCGAGGGTCTGGCTTTGACTCGCTTTGCTCGTTCACTCGCCTCGCTCGTTCATCCGCCCATACTAACCCCTCTAGCATCTCAAAGCAAACATATGGTACAGCGTATCCAAGATGGTGGAGCAGGAGACGCAGAAGCTGGCAGCCGACTCGCACGTGGACATCTCGATGACTCCGCGGTACGTGGCGGCGCTCGTGGAGCTGGTGTATCGCCAGCTGGTGGAGGTGGGCGAGGACCTCGAGCTGTTTGCCAAACACGCACGCAGGAAGACGATCGTGCCGGAGGACCTGTTCATGGTGGCGCGCAAGAACGACGCGCTGCGCGAGCTGCTCAAGGAGCATCTGGATGCGATTGAGCGGTCGGATAAGGAGCGCAAGGCGGGGAGCGCAGGCATCGCGAGCAGTGCCGGCAGCGCGAGCCGGGTCGGGAGCGCAGGAAAGCCGCCGGCGAGCAGTCCGGTGGTGACGGGCCAGGTTCTTGACTCTGAGAGCGAGGACCATTTCAGCGACTCTGGGAGTCAGTTTGCGTGAGTAAGTAGGGATTTAGCAGCGAAGCGAGTCGATCCGTGTTAGGGTGACATGGCGGGCCCGCAGCTGAGGGGCAGGGGGCGGTCTGGGCGAAGCCAACACGGCAGGGCGTGAGTGTAGTGGGGCCCGCTGAAGCTCGCAGAGGCTCGCTGACGGTTTAATCGACGCGTCGATCGACGCGCATATTCAATTGAGCACCGCACGACTGTAGGCGTTTTTTTTTTCAAGCTCACAGTGAGTGGAAAAAAAAATTTGACTGAACGGTGTCGACGAACAACTCAGACAGGTCAACTCTGCCTCAACCCAACCTTCGCATCATGCTGTCGAACCTGCGCACGTGGAGTGCCTCTACACTGCTGAGATGGAGAACGCTGGAGCGGCTGCAGAGCACGGCGACGGCGGGAGCCGCTGCTGCGGGAACTGAAGCTGGCTCTGGTCGGCAACAGACTCAGCTCAAGATTGCGGGAGTTTCTCGGTACTACGGGGAGCCGGGAGTGAACAAGAGCATCCCGCAGCTGGAACAACAGAGATTGGTTCCCTCGATGCCGACGTTTTACGCGAAAAACCCGTTCCACGAGAACCACTTGGCGAAATTGACGGATCTGCTCAACAAGTACCTGAGACTACCATTCAGCAAGAAGAACACGGCCAACCGGTCGTGGCTCTCGTTCGAAGACTACAAAGAGATCGGAGGCGGCAACAAGCTGAAAATCACCGAGTACCACAAGCTGGTGACGGTTCTGAAGCGTCTGGACTCGATTGAGCCGGAGTTGAAGAGCGACGAAGTGACCGAGGCCCTTGCTGACTACAGAAGAGAGAACAAGACGGGCGCGAAAGCCACCAAGAAGAAGGAGCTGGACGACTTGGGCCGTGCGGTGGCGGTGGGACGCAGAAAGGCGTCGAGCGCCAAGGTGTATCTCGTGAGAGGAACCGGCGAGATCCTGGTGAACAACAAGCCTCTGGACGCTGTGTTCCCTAAGCTGAACGACAGACTGCGGATGCTCTATCCGCTGCAAGTGGTGGACTCGGAGACGTCGTACAACGTGTTTGCGGTGGCTCGCGGAGGAGGAACGACGGGTCAGGTGGATGCAATCAGACTCGCGATCTCCAAGGCCCTGACGATCCACAATCCGCTGTTGAGAAAGCGTCTGTTCAGTGCTGGATGTCTCACGAGAGACCACAGAGTGGTGGAGAGAAAGAAGCCGGGTAAGTTGAAGTCGAGAAAGATGCCAGCGTGGGTTAAGCGTTGATTTAGCAAATGCGACGACGAGCGAAGCGAGTCATTTTGCTCGTCATTGTTCGATCGATTTGCTTGTCCTTATAGTTTGTATATATTCAGGCGAGCGGAGGGGTCATACCACGAGCGAAGCGAGTTACGACGAGCGAAGCGAGTTACGGCGGACCGACGCGAGTCAAATAGCCAGTTATTGAGCGAGACCAGGTGCGAACGACCAGTCGTTCGGGTGTAGATGACGAGCAAATGGCGAGCAAATGGGAAGCAAATGACTCGCTTCGCTCGTCATAGAACTCACGCTTGCCATTCTCTCGTCTCACCGATGGCTTCATTAACTTGCAGATGACTCAAATAAGTCAAACATGTTTTGCAAGTGGCTCACAAATGACTCAAATAATTCGCTTCGCAGGTTGTTTCTCACGAGTGTCGCAAAACTGACTCAAATAACTCGCTTCGCTCGTTATTTCTCACAATTGTCGCAAATAACTGACGCAAACAACTCGCTTCGCTCGTTATTTGCTCGTTATTTGCTTTGCTCACTCATCCCTATCGCCCTCTCCACACTCTTAAACTGCCTAATGCCCCCCGTCAAAAGCGACTTCTGCAGCTCCACATCGTCGGTACGAGGACTGCTCCTGAACTCGTACCTGATGTGCGACTTCAGCTCCTGCGCCATCGACTCATCGGGAATCCCTGAACTGTTAATGCCTTTCTCAATCACCCTCCCTTCGCTAATACTTACGACCAGCAACTCTCAGCATATCGCGATACACCTGTAGCGTTTTATTGCGCAGCAGAAACTGTCACTGTTAGTACCGGCAAACCTTGTTTCTGTCCCGTGCCTACTCACGTGTTCCAGTCCCGGTGCGTTCGCAACTCGCCTGCCCGGAGCATTGTTGATTTGCCTGAACTGCCTTGCAAACATCATCACGTTTGCCCCAAATTAACCACTGTGGGGTAAAAATGTCAGTTTTTTGGTTACGGATTTTTCTGGTAGCGAAAATTCAAAAAAATCAAAAAAAACAAAAAAAAAAAAAAAAAGGCTCCATGGGAGAAAAAATTGTGTAAAAAAAAATCGCTTCCTTCAATTCCGAACAGCCCTAAAACATAGAAAAACAGTGGTAATTGGTCAAAACTTGTGCGCTAAACACCAAACGAAAGCAGAAACATCCCAATCGCAGCAATAAACAAAGCGCAAACAGGTGAAAACAGGCGGAAAATGGTGAAAGACACGTACTACTATGACCTGCTCGCGGTGAGCGTGGACGCAGACGATGTCAAGATCAAAAAAGCGTACCGGCGTATGGCACTCAAGTACCACCCGGACAAAAACCCGGGCGACAAGGAGGCCGAGTCGAAGTTCCAGGAGATCTCAGAGGCGTACCAGGTGCTGAGCGACCCGCAAAAGAGGGCGATCTACGACGAGGTGGGAAAGGAGGAGCTGCGTGCTGGCGGTACAGCCGAGGAAATGAGCCCCAAGGACCTGTACACGATGATGTTTGGGGGCGAGGGCTTTGAGCCGTACATCGGAAAGCTGAACCTGCTGATGGCGCTGTTTGACGAGATGGAGGAGCGCGAGGAGGAGGTGAAGCTGAGCGAGAGCCAAGAGGTGGCGGTGCACGGCCACAGCGACGTGGCTGGAGATGCGGCTGGTGGCGCACCAGCCACAGGCGCTAACGCAGGTGCCAAGAGAACGTCATCAACCGTGTCAACGGGCAGCAACGGCGCGGCGGCGGCGGGAGCAGCAACGAGCTCCGGCAAACAGGACAAGGTGGACATGGAGAAGATCCGCAAAAGACAGGAGGAGGAGGCCCAGAAAGTGGAGGAGCTGGCCACCAAGTTGGTCGACAAGATGCAACCAGTGATCAACACCTCGTCAGGCGGATGTCTGCGCAACGAGGACGTGACCACGTTCCAAGCACAGGTGTCGAAGGAGATCGAGTCGCTCAAGGTGGAGTCGTTCGGCGTGGACATCTGCCACATCATCGGGAAAGTGTATCTGTTCAAAGGACAGGCATTTCTCAAGTCCCAGAAAGCGATCCTCGGGAAGTTCCACAAGATGTCGTCGTCGCTGAAACAGAGCCACAACACGTTCAAAAACGTGCTCAACATGCTGTCGACGGCAACGGAGGCCCAGTCGACGATGGAGGCCATGGAGAAGCTGCAGATCGAGGAAGGTGCAGCGTCGGAGGTGGACGAGTACGAGCGTGCTCGTCTGGAGCGTGCCATGACAGGCAAGTTCATCTCCGTCGCGTGGGTGTCGTCCAAGTTCGAGATGGAGTCGACGCTCAACCAGGTTTGTTCGCGTGTTTTGAACGACAAGAGCGTGCCGTTGGAGGTGCGCAAGATGCGCGCCGAGTTGCTGATTCTGATGGGGTTGCTGTTCAAGAACGCAAAGCGCGACCCGGACGACGAGAGCGAGATCCAGATGTTTGAGGAGCTCATGCGCGAGTCTAAGGAGGTTCGTGCGCGCGACTTGCGCCGCGCTGCGCAGCGCACTCCGCCACATTCAGGCGTGGCGAAGCTCGAAGAAACAGAGGTCAAGAGCGAACGCAGAACTGGTGGTTCCAAAGAGCGCAAAGGCCTGTTCTCGCGGTTCCACTAGCCACGACGCCATTACACAAGCAGAATTACATCTGTTGAGCCTGGTAGCCTCCCGATCATCAATTGACTCCAACATCTCCTTCGCAACCTTCAAAGTCAAGACATTCGATCCGAGCCAACAACCCAAACAAAGAGCAAAGTGTGCCGTTTTCTTCTCGCTCTTTTCGCCGGCTATTAATATCTCGCACAGTGTATATTCACGTATATAGAAAAACGAGCGAACCACGAGCCACCGACTAACAAAGCGAGTCATGAGCGAGTCGTGTGTGAGTCGTGTGTGAGTGGTGATTGAAACATAAGTGAGGCGAACGACGAGCGAAGCAAGTCGTTCGAGTCATTCCAATGACTCAAACGTCATGCGTGTGTAAGAACGAGCGAGGCAAGTTCCAATGACTCGAACGACGACTCGAACGACTCGCTTCGCTCGTCGTTCGTCGCTACACCCCCGACGACCCATACAACTTCGCCCACTCTCCAAACCTCTCCAATCCTTCCCTCGAAACACTCGGCCGAATGTACTTCAACGAATTGATGAAATCCTGTAAACCAATCGGCCGAATCTCGCTCTTGGTCGTCAGCAGCAACTTGTCTCCCAGTTCTCGAAGAGGCCCCATCGCCGCATCTTTCGCCAACGCCGTCAAATCAGACCCTGAAAACGTCTCTGTCAACTGGATCAACTCCTCCAAGTCATCGTCCGTCAATGTATGCTTCTGGTGCGACAACAGCTTCTCAAACTGAGCCTTCCGAGTCTCATACTCCGGCAACGGAATGTACTGTCTTCTCACAAACCGACGACGCGCAGCCTCGTCAATAGCCCACGGTAAATTCGTCGCTGCCAAAACTAAAACACGCTGCAGATCCTCTCCAGAGTCTCGTCCAGCAGCAGCTTTCGTCAAATCCGACCACTGGATCAGAAACTCGTTCTTGATCCGCCGAGATGACTCGTTCTCTCCCTCATTGTCTCGACTCCCCAACAAAGAATCAATCTCATCAACAAATATAATCGATGGCGCCAACCGCTTCGCAAGTTGGAACAACGCCCGCACAAGCTTCTCCGACTCTCCAAGGTATTTCGACGTCAACGACGACGCAGATATCGAAAAAAACGTCGATTTCGACTCCGTCGCAACAGCTCGTGCCAGCATCGTCTTACCCGTTCCAGGAGGCCCAAAAAGTAGCATCCCTCGTGCTGGCTCCCGCAAACCGCTAAACAGATCCGGCCGCAAAAATGGGTACACAACAGTCTCTTTTAGAGAGTTCTTCGCCGCTTCCAAACCTGCAATATCCTCCCAGTGCACCTCGTCTCCATGAATCACAATCTCGTTCAAAATTTGCTTCGCAGCCAAAGGGTCCACGCCCCGCAAGGACGCAATCAGCCGCTCCTCATCTTCGTCTACCGAATTGTCGCTATCTAGCGTCTCGGTATCTTTGGTTGGGTTATCTGCAAGCTCTTTTGCAGCTCCTGCTCCGGCTCCTGCTGTCGCAGGCCGTCTTTCCGCAGGAGAATCCCGGCGCGCGGGTCTGGCTCGCTGCTTCGCAGGCCCAGGAGACGCCGACGGCCGCTGTGATTGTATTTTCACCGCTGCAACTGCCGTTGGCGGCGGAGACTTGGCTCGCGTCGGCGACCTGTTCTGGCGCACCTGCGACTGCGACTGCGACGCCGCCGCCGCCGTCTTGTGCGGCAACTTCACTGCTGCCGAGATCTTGAGTGCAGCCTTGGCACGGTCTGCCGACGTCTTTTGGGGCGGCGGCGCCTTTTGCGGCGTCGGTTTGCGTGGTTGCTGGACTTTTGTGGCCGCTTTCAAGTCCAATTGGCCGAAATCGTCCGCGAAATCAGCCAGGTTCTCAGAGCTCTTGTCACGACGGCTAGCACGCGACTGGTACCCGCTCTGTTGCAACTGGCGCAAAGTCTCCTGCTTGTAAAAGTCTCTGTTGTCGTCGGCACTGCCGTCAAAATCGCGGAACAAGTCGTCCTGCGAGCTCGAGGAGTAGGACTTGTTGCTCGACAGGCTCGTGGAGGGCGCCCAAATGAGATTCGCAGCCTTCTTGGCAGTCGACTGCGACGCCGAGGACGCCTGTGCAGAAGTGCTGCTGCTGCTGTTGCCGGTGCCATAAGAAACTGCAGTGGCGGTGCTGGTGTTGCCGCGCAGCGACTTCATCAGCGGCTTCGCCACGGGCTTCTTCGTGTTGAGCGTGACAGGGGTGTTGGTGCGCAATGTTGGCACATTGAGAGTAGTGTTTGTGTTGGAGCGCGATCCAGGAGGCGAGGGCCTGTTGGAGGACGAGCCTTGCGACGCCGCCGCAGTCACGTGCGGTTTCGTCGCATGGAACGATTCTATCTTGTTTTCAAGACGGTCCATGTGGTCGTCGGCTTGAGCCTGCAATATGCGAACCTCATCGAGGATGTACGACTCCTCATCAGTCAGCTCCTGGCCAACGATAGACTTCTCCAGGATGTCCACCTTGGTCTGGGCGTTGATGTGGAGGGCCCGCCAGCCCTGCAGGGCTTCCATGGCGCGGTTGTTCTGCTCAAGACTCAAATTCGTAAGAGAAGAGTTGGCGATCTCGTTGTAAAGCTCGAGCAACTTCGGGAGTGGCGGAGCAGGTTCTTTCTTTTTCCTTGAAAACATGATCGATTCGGGTCTCAGATAATCGGTGGGCGCAACGCGCAGCACAGGTGGTATTCAGTAGCGGTTTGGAGCACAGAAAGTGGCCACATGCAAAAAAAAAGGGGGGCAAACGGCGGTGGGAAACTCGCTTGTTGTTGTAATTTCAAGTTGAGAAAAATCAACAAAACTGAGATCTTGATTTCTGTGATTTGCGTGGCAAGTTGGCAAACCTCGTGGCAAAAATCACAAAGAGTGGATAAGATCAACACACAAATGTGACACGTTTCAAGAATAAACAACAAGTGCCTATACAAGATAAGAACTTTTGCAACAAAAAAAAGGTACTTTTGTTCTGGTTTTTTTTTTTTTTTTTTTTAATTTTGTTTTCTATATTCAAGATTTGTTCCTTTTGTTTTCGTATTTTTATTAATCTGAGATTTCGTGCACTAAACAGGCGGGTCACCCGCCGCCCGCGCCTCATTGGGTCATCCTGATTAGAGGGGTTGGAAAAAAAGATGTGGCGCAGCGCGCCGCACCGCAGCGCGCTGCAGCGCACCGCGCGTAGAAATCCCAACGCGGGATTCCAGGCACAATTCGCGTGGGCGTTCAAAGATAGCTGGGATATAGATCCAGTAGAATTTAGCGAACGACGGGCCGTTCGCTACAGGTACTGTGTCTTGTCACATAGTAATGGTCACTACAACTCTACAAGGTACGTAAGAGTGAACCACGAGCCAGGCTCGTCACCCACAACCACCACAACTCGCTTCGCTCGTTGTTGTTGTTGTTCATATGTATAGGTCTTACGGGATGCACTATCGTCTTTATCCAAACAGCACATTCTTGAAAACCAAATTCCTCTGTCCGGCTAGAGTCAACGAGCAACACACATGACAAGTCAAGGACACAACGAGTCTTGAAGACAGCGTCCCTAAGTTAATAGGCGACGTCTGCCCATCCGATACAAGACCAGATAAAACCCGCCGGTCACATGGCTCCTCCTTAACGACAGGGCCCACAGCCCGCACTTAAGCACGCTGCAGACGATCTGTCACTAGTTGCCCGCCAAAATACCGGAGGTAACTTTCGATAAAGAAAGAAGAGACATGTAGCAAGGAAGTCTAATGGTGAAAAAATTTTCAGCCTTTTATAGTGCGAAAGAAAACAAAAAAAAACAGAGGTGGAAGAAAACAGCAAAGTCGACGCGACGATCGTCGCAAAGCGAATGCAGCAGGGACCAACGTTACTCACGCGTATAATCAACCGAATGCTATTGCGTGGCAATCACCGCCCCAAGCTTCGCTAGTCGTACTCACTAATCGCGAGCCTTTGGAGCATTCTTGTAGGTGATACAAGCCTCCTCACCCATAGCATACAGGGTGGTGACCAACAGGTCCTCCCCCCCATAATCGAATGCGTCTTGCAACTCCTTACCAAGTGAGCCTTCTGGGACCTTCACGTCGTCCTTCGGCATCCCATCGCCGGTCATCAGGTTCAAGTAGCCGTCCTCAATGCCCACCAACATGTATTCTTGTCTACTGACGTTCGGAACCTCTACGATGTGATTGGATGGGAACGAATCCTCAAACCTCTCTCCCGTGAATACATCGAGGGCACACAAGCGGATCTCACCGGTCTGAGAGGTGGAGATTTCGAAAACCTTGCACGGTCTGGCATTGATGACAACATGGTCAGACCTTCTTAGTGCAGAACATTGCTTAGGGAACGTACGAGAATAACCGGCATGGACGGTCTTAAAGGGGGGCAAAAAGAGCCCTTTTGTTAGTTGCTGAGCGACTAACGAGCGAATGACGAGCGAAGCGAGTCATGAGTGGGTGATCAATGGGTGATCAATGGGTGATCAGTGGGTGATCACTTCGTGATCACCATTCCACAGACGATCACGTGATTGACCCATTACTCTCCTCAAAAAAAGATCTCCTGGATATATGAGACTACGTTCTTCTTATCATTCGAGTCAATTCAGGGCCGGATAGAGTCAACAGTGCGCCGAATCCCAAGACCTCTGCCGATATCCGTCTCCAATGCTCAACTTACGTCTTCAGCCATTTTGTGATTGTTGAACCTCAGGCAAACTCAGAGGTCAGTAACTTTCAAAAGGAAAGAAGAACGTTTCGGACAGAATGATTTTCGCCTTTTGAAATTCTGATTTCTACATCTTCAACAAGCAAAAAACAAACACAGTAAGTGCCTTTGACAGTAAACTGTCAAACCGATGGCGAGCAAATGGCGAGAAATTCGCATATGCCAGCTTCTGGTTTTGCAATCAAACATCAACAATCAACGACATTCGAAAGTCGCGTGAGTTGCAGCTCGCTTCGATCGTCCCAATGTACTTACATCGATTGCGACTCGGTGAACCGGTTAGACAAGTCAAACGATTCGACGAGTCTTGATTAGACTCACTTGCCTGTTACTCCACCGTGGATTGCCCGCTTGAGCCTATGCTTGTCTTTTCGTCAACATGGAGTAATAATATAAGTAATCTATCAAATTGCTAGTGGAGCGAGTGTTGATCAGCAAACAACTCGATCCACTCGTCCTCGCTGGTAAAGTGATTGTTGCTCAGCAAATGACTCGCTCCGCTCGTCGTTTGCTCATTTGCTTAGAAAAATATACACACAGATTGCAGCAAAACAGTCAAGAAAACCCCAATTTGAGCCACCCACCAAACATGCTGAACAATGAACGGACACAAACTGTACGTAAACTCCCAGTCCTCGCTGTCCGCGTTGAAATGCCCCGTGAGAAGCCCCGTGTTGCCATCGAAATCGCCCATAATCGAGCGAACCGTGGCCTCCTTGATGTATTTCGGCGAGTCAATCGTCTTGGACGCTTCCCAAACACCTGTCTCTGCGTCGTAATTGTAGTAGTTCTCGCAGCCTTCGTGATCGTGGCCAGTGAGAATCACACCCGATTTGTTGCTCTGGAAAACCGCGTTCAGAACCGCCTGCGATGTCTCATACTGCAAATGGTTTTCCGACTTGAGCAATCCAATCCGGTACTCACCACCCGCGTGACAGTTGTCCTTGTCGTAGTACTCCACCTTTGGCCCGTCTACACACAAACCGGCTCTCTTGTACATTGGGATATGTGTGAGCAAAATCGTCGACCCCTTGTACGGACGCTCGCGCAGCGTTTCCACAAACTGCCAGGTGTACTCTTTGAACTCCGGCTGCAACAGAGGACCGTCCAAAGCTAGAGCGTTCAACACAACGATCCGCCACGGGTGGTCGGTGTCGTTGTCGTATTCGATCCAAAAGTTGTCCATTCCAAACAATTTCCGCCACCGACACATGTGCTGGTAAGTCGTGTCGCCGTACCCAATGTCGTGGTTTCCGGTGATGTTGATGAACAGAGGCTCGTTTGTCAGGTTTGCGCTGGTCCAGTCATGGACGTTTTCGTGGTGGTAGAAGTCCGGGTTCCGGAAAAGACCTTCGGCAAGTTGCGCGTTGAACCAGTCGTAGTGCGCGTGCCAGTCCACGTCCTCGTGCGCCGCAATCCACTCGAGCTCCGCACTCATTTGCTCGAGCGGCCGTGGGAACAGTCGTGTCATGTACCGTCTTGTTCGGTTGTAGAACTCCGAGTCCGAGATCCATTGCGACGAAAAAAGATCGCCCAGCCCCACCACGTGTGTCGGGTGCAGCCGCCGTTTCATCACGCGGTATATGTGGCCCAGGTAGTAGTCGTTGCCAAAGTTGTCGAGCCGTTTGATGTATTTGGTAGAGGGCCAATTGCCGTTGATCTGAGGGTCTCCGAGCCCCAGCAGCCGGATATCGCCGGGAGATGGCACCAGAGCCGGGTCTTCGGCTATAAAATGCTGTCTGTAGAGGTCTCCCACATACGGAACGGCCAGCAACTGCCTTTGCCACTCGCTCAACACCGCTTCGTTCTCATAAGTATGTTGCCACGAGCACTGGTTGCTGTTCAAACTCGGATACGTGTAGATGTAGACGTTCACCGCCACAGTGGCTAGCGTGATCAGCCAGGTGGCGTGGCGAAGTATGCTGGAAACCATTGAGAAGGGTGAAGTGGTGAGGAGGGAAGGAAGGCAACAAAGGTTTATATAAAAGCTTTTGTTTTTTTTTTTTTTCCTTCTCTCTGTTTTGTTTTTTGATTTTATTGGGTTTTCGTGGTGTGTGTGTTGAGGGAGGGTCTGGGCCCCAGACATCCGTGCACCGCAAGTCCGCCGAACGGGCACCGGGCCGGCGTCAGCTGGCGCGCGCAACGATAGTCTCAAGGCGGAAGAAAAAAAAAAAGATTGTTACCGAATAGCCGTTCGTCCAAATCAGAGCCAGCAGAGCCACCACCACCAGCAATACCCACCTCCAGCGATGCCCAGCGCTGCAAAACTGACAGAATGTCCAACCCCCAAGCATCGACCCCTTGCCTACCCACCATAACACTCGCCATCTGTTGCCATCCCTGCAACCGTCTTGCCCGCGTGGCTCCGCCAAATCTTACCGAATCCATGCGGCTCACATCGTCTGCCGATCCCGAGCCGCACACACTGCAGTCCCGTCGATATTGTTTCAAAAACCCTGCCAACCAAACACAAAATCATTCAGTGCAGCACAGGTGCAGTCAGTATTACATGACCATACGTCGCGGCAGTCTGTCAGATTGAGGGCGTGTTCGGTGCTGCCTCTCAGCGGACACCGCTGTCCGTTTGAAAGCAGCAATCCCTTTTTCACGCCTCTTTTTTCCTCGCTACCCTGCTGCCACCACCGTCGCGCCCCCTCCCCCCACAGCTACAATGCCATCGTTCCCAACCGTCTATTTTGCCGCAACCCTGCTCCTCCGTCTGGCTTTTGTCTGGATCTCCAGAACCAACGAGTCCAGCATCCTTGCAAACGGAGGCTACGAGCGCGGAAAAGGCCCAACCCGCGGCCTCATCGTGCTACACCTGCTCTGGTACATCCTGTCCTTCTACTGCTACACTCAAGACCCCCACTACACTTTCGACTCCGTCAGCGCCGCCGGACTCGCTCTCAACGCCTTCGGAATCGCCATGCTCGTTTACGTCGTCTCGATCCTCCATCCTTACTGGACCGTCAAACTCATGGTGGCCAAAAACCATCCGCTCATCTCCCACTGGCTCTTCACCACTTTCAAACACCCAAACTACTATCTCAACATCTGTCCCGAACTCATCGGACTCGCGCTTCTCTACCACGCCTGGCCAGTCTTCTTTCTTCTTGGCCCGCCATATCTGCTGTGCATGTGGCTCAGAATCGCCGAGGAAAATGTCGTCATTGACACCGAACTCGTCAAGTCGCCTTCCTCAAACTGCTACAACTCCACCTAGCGACACAATCTCAGATGGTGTACAATGTTGATGACTAAACACTTACATAAGCAATACAATAAAACAATTCTCAAAACCACCCCCATCTAGTATCTGCCATAACTCGTGTAGCCAGCCCGGGCGCTGCTCATCTGGTTCTGAAGAAGCTTCTTGAACCCGTTGCAAAGATGCACCATGTCCGGATACAGATTCCCGTGCAGTTGGAACCCGTTCGGAAGAACCTTGATGTTCCACGTGTACACCTTGTCGCTCTTGTCGTTCAACTTGAACAAAAGATAAAACCACCCTGGAGAACGGTGGTTGAAACAGAAACAGTAACACGACCGGTTCTTGTTCGCCTTCGAGTACCGAATTAGCCACTCCTTCGCATCGTTCACAGGCTCGTTCTTGAACTTCTCATGGTTGGTGATCTCCTCCACCTTCAGGTGCAAGTTGTTCACGTGCGAGACAATCAGCTCGTCCAAATCATGGTACCGGAACTCGCCAACTTGCAAAATCCGGCCTAAGCTGTACTCGTTCGGCTTGTCCAGCTCCAACACGTCCAGGTGCTGGAACAACTGGTTCTCGATCTTCCACGTGATCGTAAGATGGTCAATACCCTTCGAAGACGGACGAATCACAAACTCTCCGTTCGATTTCGACGCCAAATAATCCTCAGCCTGCTTGGAGTTGAAGTTGTGGAAGTACGGGTGCTTCAGGAATCGTTTCATGTTGTTCTCTTTGCTCTCCTTTTCCTGCTCCGTCTGCTTGTCTCTCTCCTCTGCTTCAAAGTCCCACAACCCTGGGAACTTCTCGATCTGCTTCCCAAACAGTGCATGTGCCAGATCCTGCTTCAACACAGACAGCTCGGCTCTGAAATTGCCATAATCAACGCTCTTGATCACAGCCTGCACAGCCTGGCCGCTCTGGTATTTCGTCAACAAGTTCGTACTGTCACCGTACTCCAAAATGTTGGCTCTCGAAATATTGCACGTAATCCCCGTTTGCGTTTGTGCCACCAAAAACCGGTTGTCCACCCTCTGCAAAATCGCAGAAACAAGGAATCCACGTTGGAACGTCTCTTTGTTCTCGCCCGTAAGCAATTGGAACACCTCATCCTCCGTCAGAACGTGGAAAAGCTTTCTAAGCTCCTCATAGTTGTTTTGAAGTTCCTCTTTGATCATCTCCAAAGTGGCTCTCTTTCTGTGTCCATGCTCTTCCAATTGGTCCGCATATCCTTCCAGCAGCAAATCATCAAGCTTCTCCACACCTTCTTCGTACAGCTTGTTGATCACACCACCTTCCTCCTGTTCGATTTCCTGGCGCTCCTCCTCCGTAAGGTCCAATGCATCGCTTGCCATCTTGGCAGCCAGTTCATAATCCTCAGGATGAATTCTTGTTGCATCTAGCAACTCAATGTCCTTGTCTGGTCTGTCAGGAACAGGAAGTTCGATAAATGGTGCGCAGTTCAAAAACACAACTTTCGTCGTCAGTCCTTTCACAATCAGGTCCTCTCTTCTCAACAAAAACCCTCCGTTCGATTCAATTCCCTTGATCAAACTACCGGCTTTTCTTGGTCCCAAACCAGCAATGTATTGTAACATCACAGACAAATACTGCGACCTCACAGCATCGTTAACCTTGATACCAACAAGACAGGCAACATCAACAAAAATCGTATCCACAGCTTCCTTAATCTTGTGGTCCGGAAGCAAATGCTGATGCTTGTGGATCGAAATCGAAGTCACGGCATCTCCCAATGACATATATTCCAACAGAGGACTCTGGACATACCTGGCAATGGCGATACAGAATTTGGCAACAACAGGCTTGTCACTGAACTCCACGTTGGCTCTCTCCGAATGCTCATAAAGTCTGGCGGTCTCGTTAGGAACATACAACACAGGCAAAAGTATTGGGTCGCCCTTGTACTCGTCGTCAACATCGATCTCCACTGTGATGTTATGCATGCTGATGATCTCTTCAATCCGCTTGTGTAGAAAAGACAACTCGACGTTCGAACTGGACAATGCAATCACTTCAGGCTTGAAACGGCTGATAAGGTCCACAAGCTGTTTTTCAAAATCAGGATGTCTGGAATTGGACTCAAACTTGAGATGTTCTGTCACAGTTCCGTCGTAGTCCATTGCAATGGCAATGATGGCTGAATCCCTTTTACCATCACCGTTAGAGAGCGCCAGTACTTTCGGAATGGTACCTTTAGCGTTAGGAACCGGGTGGAAAGGTGCTTGATCAACTTTGTTCATGAAGTTCTCTCTAATTTCAAAAAACAGAGATCTCTCGCTCACGTTCTTGATTCTTTCCTTCACATCGGACGAGATCAATGGCACCAATTTCTTCAAAGCAATATCAAGACAATGTCTTCTGAACTCATTCCACGAGTTACTCAAATCAGATGTACCGTCAGAGCTCAGGAATGAAAATAAGTGGTTGGCGAAGTTTTCAAAAGCACCTTTCAGTCCAACTTTGATGTTGACATAACCAGAAGCTTCCGCTTCGAGCATCCGAAGGAACAAATCTGGCTGATAAGAGAACGACTCGGCTGGTCTGTTGATGGCGTACTTGAAGTCAGCATATGGAGAGTTATCAGTGATCTTTAGTCTTCCCTTTTCGGTCAACTCGATGTCGATGGTGGCATAGTTTTGGAATGCGAGTCTCAAGTGTGCTCTGAGCTTTGGATTGTGTATCAACTGTTCAGAAAACATGTGTTTGACGGCATTGTTTGCCTTATCCACTGTGTCGAAATATGAGCCTTCTGTCACTGCTTTCTCGATCAGATCAAAAGGCTTTTCGCTGTTATCCTCGGTCAAGTAGATCTTATTGTTGTTTGACACATTTTCTCCAAACTTCTCTGAATCTATTCCAATGGCTTTCACCACATCATAGACCTTGTCTGTTCTGATTTTCTCGAAAATCAAATACTTGGAGTGAGACTTTTGCTTGCTCTTGGACCCAGATGCTTCCGTGTGCGCATCACGCAGTGCCGCGCTGTAAGTGAAAGAAAGGTAGTCCTGCAGATCTTGCAATTCCACCACAGATTTGGCATTCTCAAAAGACTCGTCAAAGAGAACATCCACGCTGTCCACAGTCTTGAACATTTTTTCAAGATTGTTCTTCTTCTCCAAAAACGCATGATAATCAATATCAAGCTGCACAATTCTCCAAAGATCGTTTTCATTGAGCAGCTTCTGCACCTTGAGTTGGCCGTCCTCACGGTACGTGTGCAGCGTGTAATCTTTTCTAGAACTCCATATCGTAGGCACCTCCAAGTTGTCTTTGGCAATGAAGTACACAATCTGAGCCACAGACTTCTTGAACGGCTCCACAAGCGATTCCTTGCCTTGGAAATATGCCGCCTTCTCGTCAAACAAGGTCTCTGACACCCAATGCTGTTTTTTCTGGAACTCCTCGGCGTTCAAGTCGTACTCCTTGATGTTTTCACGCAGAGCTTGGAACCGCTCTGGAACGTCTGTCATTCTGATCTCTTGATCTCTGTCGGTCAGCAGATGCTCTTTCAACTCTTCAAACTCAAACACCTCGTGCAGAGCCTGTGGATCTTTGGCCGACTTCTTCACTGCGTAGCCGTCCTCGTCGACCTCGTCCTCCATCTCAGGCTCATCTTCGAGTCCTTCGGCCTCCAGAGCCCACGCATACTCCTCGCCGTCTCCGAAAATCTCGTACAGCTCGTCGAGCTTCTCCTGGTCGAACTGCGAGTGTCTGGCAAAGTTGTTTTGCTTGGCTTTGGCCGATCTCATTCTCGCGAGTCTCTCATCACGATCTTCTTCGTCCTCCGAGAACTCGTCATCCTCGATGAAATCGTCAAACTCACCCACCACGTCCTGCTGCCGCTGTTTTCTCAGCTGTCTCGACGCCTCCATCAAATCGTCTTCATCATCCTGCTCCTCCTGCTCCTCTCCTTCTCCGTCGTCCTGGCCTTCTTCGTCCGAAAACATGTCTGTGAGCCCCTTGGACGCTGCGCGCGAGTCGTCGTCGTCGGCACCGCCTCTTTTCAACCGCTTGAACTTGCTCTTCTCTGCCAGATGCGGTGGAAGCTCTCCGGCGTTCTCTCTGAGCAACTCCAGATCATCCTCATCGAGTTCGTCGTCATCCTCGAGCTTTTTCATCGCCTCTCTCTTTCTCTTTTTGTGTCTGCGACGTTTTTTCCGCTCTTCGTCATCAACACCCGACCCGTCCTCGTCGCCTTCGTCCTCCTCGTCCTCTTCATCGTCCACAATGAACCCATCTCTCACTTTCCTGATGGCTTCTTCATCGTCCTCTTCGTCCTCATCCTCTTCGGAAGAGTCCACGTCTCCAGAAAGCTTCGAGTTCTCCTCCTCTTCCTCCTCGTCCAGCTCCGCCGCGTCGTCGATCAGCTCGGACCTCTGTCTGACTGCGTCTTCATCCGACATCTGTGTGGTGGCGCACTAGTTGAAAGCTGTAATCTCCAAGTATCTGTCCAACGGCCAGGAAAAAAAACGTCTTCAAGCCCGTTTCCTCACTAAATGGATCACAACTCCACTAAAAATGCTCCGCAACGCTACCTAATTGGCCTGTTGCAGTCCAATTTCAGTCTCCCTCTTGTCTGTTTGGGGTTTTCCCCTTTGTTCTTGTTTGTACAAATAATAACCTTTTTTTTTTTTCAACTTTTTTTCGTCGCCCACCGCGTAAACTGCCTGCCGGGTAACCCAGGGAAAAAATTCACACTGGAGAAAAACATCATCATCATCATCATCATCATCATTAGCTTCATACATTACACAAAAGAAAGCTCCGCCCCTCACAAAGAACTGCCCCGCTTGATGTTGTCCTGTAGATCTCCCAGATACGAGTCGTAGTGCCGCCGCAGCTTGTCGTTGAACTGCTGGTTCTTCTCGTTGATAAACCCGTCTTTTTCGCCGTCCTGCTCAACCCGCCGACGCTTCTTGTACGACGCCGCGTCCTTCTCGCGCAAGGACCGTCCCAGCGTCTCCAGCTTGCGGCGGTCGGTGATCTGCTCGATGATCTGCGCCTCCGAAAGCCCCTCGGCCTTCAGGTGGTCGTAGACCCGCTTCTGGGCCGCGTACTCCTCGTCCGTCAGCTTGTCCAGCCGCTTCAGACCCTTGACGTACGTCTGTCGTGCCAGCTGCTTGTAGTTCTGGAACTCGCGGTCCTCTGCGGCTGTCTTGTTGGCCTGCTCTCGCTCGTTCCACCTCTCGTCCTCCTCCACCGTGTAGTTCAGGCTCTGCAGCCGCTCGTAGTCGACGCCCTCTGCTTTCAGCTCCTCGCGCCGTTCCTCCTGCGCCGCCTTCTCCTGCGCCGCGGCCAGCTTTTGTGTCTTTTCGGCATCTTTCCTCTTGAGCTCGTGTTCTCGCTGCAGGTCTTTTCTGTTCTGCGACTGCGACTGTTTCTTCAGCTCGCGCAGCTGCTGCAGTCTGCGCAGCCGCTCTGCGGCTGTGTGTGTGCGGGTCGGTTCGTCTGCCATAGGTGGTGAGGTGGCGTGGCGTGGGGAGGGCGCTGGGAGGACATGTAGCCACCGGTCGTGGATTTTGAGCTTTAGATTTTTCACCGCCAGCTGAGGCCGAGCAGACAGACGCGTCGATCGGCGCCACACACTCTCTCTCTTTTACTCGCACTCGCTTCGCTCGTGCTCGTCGATCGGCGCGTCGGTGCTGATTTTTTTTTCTCCATCTCCAGAGCCCCGATCTGTCTTATCAGCCAAACAATGCACTGATAATGCGACGCACTCGCACTGATCCCGATGAGCGTTTTCTGGACAGAATTGCAGTCCGTGGTGTCCGCGGTGCCCGCGGTGCCCGCGCAGGCCGAGCAGGCTGCGCAGCCTGGCCGGCCCACCCCTGTAGACTGCCGTTGCCGCACCGGGCCCCTCGGATCCCACGGCCCCTCCAGCACAGCCACGCACGCTCCGCCTCAGGTGGCGAAGCTCCGACTCGTGTCCCTGAAATCTGCCACTTTCACACCCGAATTGTTTCAGCTCACCAAAAGCAACGGTGAAGAAAAATTATTCTGCTACTCCTCAGTTGCCATTTTTTTCCGGTCCCCAAAAGCAGCTAAAAGTGCACGGAATCAGCTTGTAAACAGGTTTCTCGCCCCGCCATTACCGCCAAAATGCTCCCTGGACCTTCGGAAACCGCGCCACACCCTTGGCGCCACTGGATCGCGCTGTTTGAGTACGGCGAGCCGAAAAAAGACGACGGCTACTGGGGCCCTGTCACTGCCACCATCGACTGGTGCGAGGAGAACTATGTTGTCTCGCCGTACTTTGCCGAGATCGTCAACGCCACCACGAACCTGTCGTTCTACTTCCTCTCGATGCGGCTGCTGTACTCGTCGATCAAGAACCATCACGGCCTGATCTTTGTCTTTGTGTCGGTGGGAATGTGCGTCGTTGGGATCGGGTCGTGGCTGTTCCACATGACGCTCAAGTACGAGTTCCAGCTCCTCGACGAGCTGCCCATGATCTACGTCACGGCCCTCCCGTTCGCGTACATCTTTGGGCTCGAGCTGCCGAGCCGCACGTCCCGCTACGCCCTCTACACAGCCACCGCGCTCGTCATCGGCGCCCTCACATACATCTACTGCTCCGTGTACAAGAACCCGGAGCTGCACCAGGCCTCGTACGCGCTGCTCAACTTCTCGATCATCTTCAAGTCGCTCTCGCTCGTCAAGAAACACGTCACCGACCAGAGCAGCAGACGCCTGCTCTACAAGCTCGTCTCCTTCTCGCTCTTTGAGTTCCTCTTTGGCTTCCTCATCTGGAACCTCGACACCTACTACTGCGCCAGCCTCATCCGCGCCCGCCGCCTGCTCGGCATGCCGCTCGGCGCCCTGCTTCTCGAGGGCCACGGCTGGTGGCACGTCCTCACCTCGCTTGGAATCTACCACTTCATCATCTACAACCAGCTGCTCAACGTGTGGTACCACGGCCTCCAGAACGACTACGAGCTCGTCTGGAAGTTCGGGCTCCCGTTCGAGGTCCGGCTCGTGCAGCGCCCGCTCAACGACGCCACCGTCACGCCACCGCCCGCCGAGAAGCTGCAGCGGTCCGAGTCGCCTGAAAAGCTCAACCTCTGATATACTTTATGGAATACACTAACGTTCTTTGTCGATTCTTGGTAGACGGCGCGTCGGTCGATCGACGCGCCGATCGACGCGTCGGTCTCTTTATTTTATCTATTTATTTTTTTCTCCCTTCCCTTCAAATTCCGAAACTGTGGAGAACAAACAAGCTCGAAAAACAAAAAAAAAAAACCCTCTCCCTCTGTTTCCCCCTCCTTTTTCTTCCTCGCTGTCGGCTGTATCTCCGCCAATTCTCGCTCGTTTTCGCCCGTTCTGGTCCCATTCTCGTCCCCGTCCCCTCATGGTGTTCTTCGACTACCCTGCGCCGCTCCCCCACGACCACGTCGGCTACTGGGGCCCCGTCACCGCCACCATCGACTGGTGCGAGGAAAACTACATCCTCTCGCCCTACGTCGCCGAGTGGGTCAACAGCTTCACCAACATGGCATTTGTCGCGCTCGCGCTCATGCATCTGTACTCCACCTTCAAAAACAAGTTCGGCTCCCTCTACGTCTTCATCTCCATCGGATTCGCCTCGGTCGGCGTCGGCTCGTTCCTCTTCCACATGACGCTGCTCTACGAGTACCAGCTCATGGACGAGCTGCCAATGGTCTACGTCACGGCACTTCCCTTCGGGTACATCTTCGGCTGGAAACAGCGGCCCCTCGTCAAGTACTCGTGGAGAATCGGCACCTTTGTCGTCACGTCCCTCTTCACATACATCTACATCTTCATCTGGAGAAACCCAGAAGTCCACCAGGCCTTCTACGCCGCGCTCAACTTCGGCGTCATCTACAAAACCATCGCCACCATCCGCGCCATCGTGACCGACTCCAAGGTGAGAAAACAGCTCTACAGAATCCTGGCTCTGGCCTTCTCCCTCTTCATCTTTGGCTTCTTCATCTGGAACATGGACTTTCTTCTCTGCTCCCATCTCACCTACCTCAGAAGAAGCTGGCTCGGCCTGCCGCTCGGTGTTCTCACCGAAGGCCATGGCTGGTGGCACATTTTCACCGGGCTTGGAATCTACTACTTCATCATCTACAACCAGATCCTCGCGACCTGGATGAAAGGCCAGCAGGACAGTTACAAGCTTGTCTGGCACGGAATCTTCGCAGAGGTGCAGCTCCAAAAGCCAACGAAAAAGGACTAAATTTTCACATCCTCCATACTATTCTGTACATACGTTGACTCTCTTTTATTATGCTCTTAGACTTTCTTATACACGTTTTCACCTTCACACAGACTCTTTGTTTTGCAACACATTCTGACACCTTTTTCTAGCTGTTTCGTTGGCCCCATTTTGGACCACTTTTCCGCACACAAACCGAACGTTGTTCACCAGGATCTTGAACCGTGCATCCTCTCGCACGTTCTGCTGCTGCCTCAAACTCTCAATCGCGCTTACAAACTCATCAAACGTGTGTTGAAACCATCTCTCATTGGAAATATCAGCGCGCGATGCCAAAACACCAACCAATTTCACCTTCTCCGAAACAAGATTGAAGTCCAATGTGGATTGCGGTGCCGTTTTCCGAAACGTGTGGCTTGTGAGCTGCGGAACGTCGCCCACGTTCTGTTCCAGAGCCAAGCCGAGCAATTTCACGTCCACCAGCGAAACTGAGCTCAGAACCTCGTCTTTTTTGTCCTGTTCGAGCTCCAAAATGGCCTCATGCAGCTCCGAAACCTGTTTCTCGGTGATTGCAACCTGGCAGACGCTGAACCCAGAAACAAACTTGGCAAGAAACGTGAAGTACAGCACCAGAACCTGCTTGTACACTGACTGCAACGCTTCTTCGGCATGCACATTTTTCAGCACTTGGATGATCTTGTTGATGAGGTTCCTGTGAACGAACTCTTGGAATACACCAGCGTCCAAAATCAGCTTGTTCAGCAAGAAAATCCCTTGCATCTGTGCATAGCGTGACCGGTTGGGAATCTGCGAGAATGAAACAATGTTGTCAACCAGCTTCAAAAGCCAGTCTTGATCCTGAGCCAACAGATTGACCATTGTTCGCTGGCGCTCGGCCGAGCCCACGTAGTTTCCCAGGATAATCATCACAATCGCCCGGACAGTGTCACCAGTGCTAAGCAGATTGTAGTACTTCTCTAGACTGTCGTTTTGGTTCGTTGTGTTGAGGGACAAGTTCATCACCGCGTCAAACATAAGTGTGTACTTTTCGGAATTCTGGGGTTCTGTCTGCAAAATCTTCAGCAGTGTAAAAACGCTTGTTTGGTCGTTCTCGAGGTTGAATTCCAGCTGTGAAACACGGTTCACCAGCTCTGCAAGCTCGTCTGTGTTTGTTTGTGCCACCAGTAGGTTAAACGACTTGTTGTCCCAGAAGGGCTCGTTCCCTGCCCTGGAAAACTCATCGAGGATGTCTGTGACAAGTTCTTTTTCGTTCTCATCGTCAGTTGTGCGCAGAAAATTGACCAGACTGATACAGCTGTTTGGGACTCCGGCAACAAACTTGAGCGCCTCTTTGCAATCAAGAACAAAGTTTAGCAGAAAATGCAACGCAAACAGGTTGTACGTTCTGGTGGGTTCCTTGAGATGGTCCAACACACGCTGGAAAAGCTCGAATGATATGCTGTCGTTGACGATGATCTGTCTTCTGTTGCCATCGCAGTCCGCCACAAAGTTCCCAAACACGCGCAGCAGCTTGCACAGCAGCTCTTCACTGTCAAGCTTGTACTGGTCTATCGTATACTTCGCCAGCAGAGGAACCACTTCCCGAACCCTGGGATCCGCTCTGGCTTCTGGATCTCGAAGAAAAGTGCCCAATTCGTCAACCAGTTCCACCGGAACGGGCTGCGTCTGTCTCAGCAGCCCGTCCAGTGCTGATGTGTTGTCGTGTAGCGTCATTGGGTGGTATAAGTAGCCTCAACACCAACCTTGAAGGTTGAAAAACGTGCCTTTTGTTTGTAAAACATTTTCTTCAAGTTGTTTTTTTTAATTTGTACTAAAAATTAATTTTTTTTTTTCATCCTTTTTCGTTTTATCAGTTACTAAATTATACACGTTGAACATATACAAGCGACAATTAAACAAGCAATATAATTTGACGTGGTGAGCAAATGGCGGGCAATGGCGGGCAACTGACGAGCAACTGACGAGCAAAGCGAGTCATTTGTGAATCACCAATACTCGCTCGTCGTTCATCAGCCTCAACCTCATGAGAAAATGAGTGGAGAATGAATGGAAAATGAGTGGAAATGACTCGCAGATGAGTGGAAAACGACTCGCAAACGACTCGCAAATGAGCGGAAAATGACTCGCAAATGATTGTAATGTTTCTCGCAGATGACTCGCAGATGACTCGCAGATGACTCGCTTCGCTCGTCATTTGCTCGTCATTTGCTCGTCATTCGCTCATTGATGCCTCTTCACCTCTCTGTACCACCCCGCCCCAATATCCTCTCCTCTGGTCCCCGGCTCCCTATCAATATACCCATCAACATGGCAGTCGTTCAGCCAGAAATGATTGGATAACCCAGCAGCGTCCATCCGCTGCTTGGGATCTGTGATTAGCATGCAGCTCAGGAAATCTGTAATCTCGTGAGAATCCGTCTCACTCAGCTTATACTTCTCCATCAAAACGCTCTCCAACGGCCATGGCTTGAGATTCTTGATCTGTCGAAGCGTCTTCAAGTCCGAATGGAAATACCGCTTCGTATGATACCCATTCTCAAGCACTCTCTTGGGAATCGCACCGACCAGCTCAATGATTTGCGCCAAATGGTCGTCATTCTTGCTGAACGTGGGACCTTCAGTAGGATCAAATAAATAATCACCGGTCAAAAGCTCGAAAACTAAACATCCGATCGACCAGATGTCGGAAGAACACCCCCAATTAGATCCAAGAATCACCTCGGGAGACCGATACTGCCGCGTTTGGATGTCGTCTGTGAAATGCCTGTATATCCAACAGGCGTTCCCCAGGTCTGCAATCTTCACTTTGATCATATCGTCATCTTCAATCTCGTCCGCCTGGGGCGGATCCACAGAAAACGGATCCGTCTCTTTAAAACTCCTGTCTATCAGCGACTGCAAGTCCTGTTGAGGGGTCTGCTGCGCAATCGGAATCGTGCCCGACGCTTTGCCGGCAAAACTGCTGATCGACGTTTGGAGCGGAGAAACGAAAAACGAGTTCGACCGCGACCTTAGCGGTGACGGTAGCGGCTGAGATCCCGTCACCAACGTCTGCCGACGCGAATGCCTGCTCTTTCTGAACGGAATTTGTCTCTTGTCCTCGACAGACTCCAACAAAGAGGACGAAACTGAAGGGTCGTACAACCCGTTCTTCAACCGAGAAGAAACACGCCGCAACAGTCGCCGCTCTTTCTGCGACTCTTCCAGAAACTTCACCAACTTCTCCACGTCTTCAATCTCCAACAGTATGTTCTCAGGCTTGATATCCGTGTGAATGATTCCACACTGCCGGTGCAAAAAATCAACCGCAAGAAGCATCTGTTTGGCAATCTGCTTCACAAACTTGATCGGAAGACCCTTGTGCTTGTATCTGCGAATCAAACTCAACAAGTTCTCGCCCAAAACCTCGAAAACCATGCAAATATGGGTCCCATTGGGTCCCTGGTGGTCGAAATAGTCCAGCAGTTTGATCAAATGTGCATGTCCCGGGTGCTCCGGGTCTGTGTGATTGATCTTCGATAGCAGCTTGATCTCGTCGATCGCTGTTTCCCGGTAGTTCTTGGCACTTCTCACAATCTTCATCGCCACATGACGATTATCCTCGGTGTCCTTTGCCAGCCAAACCGTGGAAAAATGCCCCCACCCGAGTTTCCGCACCAAAACATACCTCCCGTCTTTGTATGACTCGCCAAGGTACGCAGGATGGTACCCACCAGGAACGTAATCCTCGAGGTCTTCTTCGTTTGCTGTGTCAACCTCCGAGTCCGAATCGGAGCTGTTCCCGTCGTCCGGGTCCGCATGCGAGCGCACATGCACCAAATTGCTGTTGTCCGAGATGGAAATGCGCTTCACTCCCGAGATTGCCGGGTCTTGGGCTCCTCTTATCAGCTCGTCATCTTTCAGATTGGTCAGTTTTTCAGTCACCTCTTTCAGAATCTCGGCATCCTGCGCAAAATTGTGTTCGTGAGGATCCAAATGCTCTTCTCCAACTTTCTTGAACGCCAGAGAAAGCTTCGATGCTGTGTTTCCCGGCTCCAACGTGCTCGAGTCCACATTCTCTTTCACAAACTTATCCGCCAAACTCTTTGAATTGTCACAAGGAGAAACCGACATGACTGCCAAGCCGTTCCAACGTTTTCTGCCTCCAGTGATTCGCAATGCCGTTGCTTTTGCACCCGATACACCTTCAAGTTAACCCGCTTTTTCTGCGTCTTTCAAACTCGATCTTGTTGTTCTCCCAGTGCTTTTATGGGTATCAAGATCTCGGCCAAACAAGCTCGGCTGACGTAATCGCTGCTTCCGGTGCAAAAGCAGGCCTTTTGTAGTGCACACTAACGTCAAACGTAACGTGTGTTTGCTGTGTTGCAAGGCTGTTTGGGTGGCAGTTGGTAAAACAAAGGCAAAGTAGATGATGGGTTTTTGTTATTTTTTCTTGTTCATTTTTTTTTCTCAGTTTGAAAAGTGGGTGCGACAGGTTCTTTGTGGCGAGCGTAGCGAGTGTGCCAACAGTAGACAATATTCGTTTGTCAGACAACTGAAGCGATGGACTCTCCTCGTCATGATTCTTCTGCCAACCAAGTCGAGTGCGCTGATGACGTGATCTCATATTCGCTCGTACTCGAGTGGCTCGTTTCTAAACTGCTCTGCTTGTCACACCTTCAGAGTAAGTAAAAGTCTTCAGAGGGTGGTAGTGGTGTACCAGGCTATGTTAACGACTGTTTCTCGCAAATGACGAGCAATGACGAGCGAAGCAAATCATTCGTTCGTAGCTCACAAATGACTCGAATGACTTGCAACCTTCTTGTAAATGACTCGCAAATGACTTGCAAATGACTCGCAAATGACTTGCAAATGACTCGCAAATAACTTGCAAATGACTCGCAAATGACTCGCTTCGCTCGTCATTCGCTCGTCATTCGCTCGTCATTCGCTCGCTACACCAAACTTAATACCAACTTTAACACTATATAAATCATACTCGGCTCAAACAAAAACTAAACGCAACTGTTCAACAAATGACGAGAAAAACAAATCATTCGACGTGAATAATTCGTTGTGAATGATTCAATGTGATTCAATGTGATTCAATGTGATTCGATGTGAACGACTCGCTTCGCTCGTCGTTCGCTCGTCATTCATATCACAGACGACTCGCTCAATCAAGCTCCTCAGCCATCTCAGCATCACCATCGGCATCCTTTTTGGCCGTCTCGGTCTCGCCAGCAGCCTTGGCAGCTCTCTCGGCAGCCATCTTCTCAGCCATAGCAGCAGATTGCTTGGCCTCCTGCTTGGCTCTCAGCTCCTGTCTCAGCTCCTCCTGCTTGGCAAGGTATCTGCCTCTGATAACGTTACCAATCGAAGCAAGCTCCTCATACTTGGCAATGTACTTGGCCTTCGAAGAGTCGTAACCGTCCTCGTACAACCATTCCTCAGTGTCGGCCAACATCTTGCTCAACTTGGTCTTCTCCTCCTCAGATGCAAAGTCAGCGTATTGCTCCTCCAATTTTCCTCTAAGATCGTAAATGTACTCCTCAAGAGCATTCTTTCTGTCCTCAGTCTCGGCAACAAGCTTGTCCTCAGCCACCATCTTGCCCTCCTTCTCGAAGAATTCGCCCAAAACGTTCTCTGGCAAAGAGTGGCCTTCGAAAGAAATGGCCAAGTCCTTGGTCTTGACCAACTTCTTCACAGTCTTGTAGACTGGCTCATCCTCTGGCTTGGCCTCTGGGTTCTCAACCAGCTCTTGAACTTCTTGTTGCTCAACAATGTATGCCGACTCGATCGTGTAGAATCCAGATGGGTCGTTTCTAACCTTGAGCTTGCAAATGGCAGAGTCCTGTCCCTCAGCAACCTCAACTCCGGTGATCTTCCACTTGGCAAGCTCTGGCTTGGTTCCAACAGGAAGCTCCTCTGGGTGTGTGTATTTGGCCTCGATCTCAAAGTCAGAGGTTCTGTACAAGGTGATCAGCTTCGTGGATGGGAAAACACCGCCCTTAGGGAACACCTCGAGGTGGTCAGCGTCCTCGGCATCCTTGACCCAGTAGTAGGTCACAGAGAAGTTGTTGGCGTCCTCAAACTTGAATGGTCTCACTCTGAGCGTTGGAGAGTGCATGGCACAGATGAACGCAGCACCCTTGGCAATGGCCTCGTCCTGGTTCAAAGTGAACGACAGTGGCTTGCCAAAGATCTCGGCCAACTTGGTCTTGACAGATGGAACTCTGGTACAGCCACCAATCACCTCGATCGAGTCGATGTCTGCGGCACTCAAACCAGCAGTCTTGAGGGCAGACTCAATAGGAACGTGGATTCTGTTCAACAGAGGCTGAACCATCTCCTCGAGCTCGTCTCTCGACAGCTGCGACGAAACGTCAATGTCCTCCATCACAGACTCAATGTTGATTGGAGCCTGAGTGTTGGCCGACAACACCTTCTTGAGCTTCTCGGCAGCAGCAAGAACTCTGCTGTATCCCTTAGGGTTGGTTCTGATGTCAATCTTGTACTTGCCCTTGAACTCGTCGGCAAAGTGCTCGGCAATGGCTCTGTCAAAGTCTCTACCACCAAAGTGCTTGTCGTAGGCAGATCCAAGAATCTTGAGTTCTCCCTTCTTCACAGCAGCAACGGAAACAGTGTAAGACGAGTGTCCAATGTCCACAAACGCAATCTTCTTTGGCTCCTCTTCTGGCAGATCGGTTTTGAAAACACCGTAACCAACGGCGGCAGCAGTCACCTCGTTCACAATTCTGACTGGGTTCAAGCCGGCAATCTGACAAGCATCCGCAGCAGCACGTCTTTGCTGCTCGGTGTACCACACTGGAACAGCCAGACAGATATCGGTGATCTTGCCCTTGGTTTCCTTCGTGGTCATGTCCTTGAGCTTGTTCAAGTACATCGCAACCAGCTGGGTCGAGGTGAACTCCTCTTGCTTGCCCAGGTACTTGACCTTGGCAGCAGCGTAGCCGTCTTTCTCAACAAGAGGACATGTGAAGAACTTCTTCTCAACCTCAAAGTCTGGAGAGTCAACGTTGAGCGCCAGAATACGCTTCAAGTTCTCAACAGTGTTCTTCAAGTTCGAAGTCTGCTGGGTCTTACCGGATTCTCCGATCGAACGGTTCTTCAGACCAAATCCAACAACGCTGGGAGTCGAACGGTTAGACACCTCATTCACAACCACATCAATTCCTCTGTTTTTCGCAACAGCAACAACAGTGCTGTTGTTTCCTAAATCAACACCAAATGGAGTAGACATTCTTTTCGCTAGTTATCGCTAAAAAATGGTTCTATTTGCACTTATTAGCTCCTTTCCCCTGAAAAGAACCCGCCATTAGAACTGAATTGCCTTCTTTATTTCCCTTTTTTTTTTTTTCTTCAACACCTCTGAAAAATTTTATTTTAGGCCGTGGAAAACTCAAGAAGATTCTAGAAGTATTAGCTAAGCGAGCGAAAGAATTGTTTGCAAAGATTGCCATCCACCGCTACTCAGAAGCTCAACAACCGCGCGCGAAGACACCTCAGCGTCCGTAGACGCACACCGCGCCGCCAGCGAAACCTCAGCGTCGCTCAAAACGTCCAGCTTCGCAAGATATATCAACACATGGAAGTTGCTCAACGCCTCACCCAAATCACCTCCAGCAAGGTATTTTTGCAACTCGCTAAACTCCTGGCCTTCCCCAATGTAACCCCGGTTTTCAATAGGGAACCCTCTTTTCCCCCGGAACCGCGGA
Organism: Ogataea henricii; assembly: GCA_003705115.2. Classification (NCBI taxonomy): domain Eukaryota; kingdom Fungi; phylum Ascomycota; class Pichiomycetes; order Pichiales; family Pichiaceae; genus Ogataea; species Ogataea henricii. The sequence goes on along the minus strand of PPHT02000034.1, from coordinate 19,942 downwards.
CACGACTGTTCCGGGAACCCGTGCGTCAGCGAAACAAGCAGATACTCAACAGGAAAACTCGTGCTCGCACTCTGCTTCACCTCTAATCCGTACTCGTTCACCCGCTGGAAGAAAATCTCGGGAACGTACCGCTCGCTGTTTTGCTCCTGGATGTAAACCTCGTTCGGGTGCGTCGTCGGAGCAATCAGGTCCGCCTTCACAAGTGCCTCGCCGCTCTCTGAGATCTGGTACGCCTCGATGTCGATCTCGCCCCTCGTATTTCCCGAAATTACACACGTCACAAACTTGGACGAGAAAAACTCAGACCGCGACCACTTGCACACGTTGCGGAACTTGAGCTGCCATTTGATCGCAAAAATCGCCTCCAGAGACGACAAAAAGAAACTGTTGCGGTGTCTCTTGCATATCACCGACCCGTCGCCGCTTCCTGCATCCACCAGGTCGGTGAAAACTATCCCAACAGGCACGAGCCCAAGCTCGTTTGCCAGCGAAAGCACCTTCTCTTCGTCCTCCCAGTTCTGCAATGCCACACCGTCCTCCTGGTCCGCCTGTGGCAGCTCGTAGATCGCCTCCACCTTCGCCTTGATCCCAAGCGGAACCTTGTCGTACCGGTCGTACGTGCCGAACATCAGCCCGATCCGTTGGGCTCCAGAAAGACGCCACGCGTTGATGAAATCGTTCACAATCTCGCTGTCCTGGAACTCCACGTGGTCCACCATCCGGAACTTCTGTCTCTGCAGCGTGATCGCCGACGGCTGGCACTTCGAGCAGATCCCGCGCGGCCATGGGTCGTGTCCCGTCGGACACCTCTTGTTGATCTTGAAGTCCGACTCGCTGATTGGAGCCACGTACGACGACCCAGACTCCTGTTTGTTGGCTGTCGAGTTCAGCTCGTTCACGTACGCGTGGAACGAAATGTGCTTGATGTTCTTCTCCTCCTGGTATCCTTTGTCCCATGGCGGCAGCGGCGAGCAGTACTCGCACATCCCCTTGTCTGTGTGTCTGCACAAAGATGTCCGTTTTCTTGGGATCAATCCTTGCTCTTTGTCGAGCATGTCATCCACTTCGAGCTGTTTTCTTGTCTTTTCCTGTGTTTTGCTGATGCTGACAGTGACTCCCGCTGCTGTTGCCGTTGCCGGGGCCGCCGCCGCAGCACTGGACTTGTCGTACTCCAGATACAACATGTCGCCGTGCTTCAAGTTGAGCCCTCCAACAGTCTGATCTCTGATATCTGTGGCTTTTTGGCCCGATTCGCCCGGTCTGTTGGAGATTCTCAGCGAGTCGGCGTCCATGGAGGGCAATTTCTGTTGTAGTTCGTCGATGACCGACCCGAATGGCCGGGAAACGTCCGTGTTGAGTCTCAACATGCCATCTTTGGACCGGAATCTGATTACCTGTGAAGAGCGACAAATGTTAGTCACTGCGGGCCAGAAGCGCGTGTTTTGGGTACGCCAGCAGTACTCACCATCGCCATTTTGCTGGATTTGTTATCTGTTAATCTCAATTGCGGCCGACGTTTCTGTTGTAGCAACTAAACAACAGTTTTGCCACCAAAAAAGAGTAACGCTACAAATTGTTTCTTAGGCAAAAAAAAAAAAAAAAAAGAGCCCTCCTAAAAAAAAATAATAAATCCAAATAATTTAATTTATAAAACCAACCACTTAGACAGCAATTATTTGAAATACCAAGGCAGAGACCGCCGTTTGTACCAAATTTGCTACAGATTTAAGCTCGAAACACTGTTTGTCAACATACGCCAACGTTGCCTTCATCAACCGCAGTCATCCCAACAGTACACACCACCGTTTAGCACCACCATGTGGCCACAGAGGGTAGCAAAGCGACTCCTGTCCACGAAACCAGCAGACAAAATGGAGTTCTACAAGCTGCTGGCCAAGTCAAGAAGCGACAAAGGGAAATCGGACGTCCAGGCAGTCAAAACACAGTCGTTCACCTTCGACACAAGGCCCAAACATGCCGAGGATAACCCAGACGTTGATACGATCTTTGGGTATTCGGGCAAAAACAAGTCCACCAGGTCGTCTAGAAGAGACGTGTCGTACCGGGCGATCAACCGCAACATCGCCGGTGTCGTGGTGCCGAAAAAACCGGTCGAGCCCGACAACTGCTGTATGAGCGGGTGTGTCAACTGCGTGTGGGAGCTGTTTCAGGAGGACCTCCAAGAGTGGAAAGTGGACACCAAGAAGGCTGCAGAGGCGTTGATGAGCCAGAAGGACGACATCAAGGAGAAATGGCCGACCGACTTCGACCCTCCTCCTTCGTATCTGCCCGATAAGTACGTTCCTGACGAGCTGAAACAGACACAGCGCATCGACGATAGAGAGGTGGAGATGCCACTTGGTCTGCAAGTGTTTGCCAGCTTGGAGAAGAAGATCAAGAAGAAGAAGCGCTCACAGGCACAGCCACAGGCCCAGGCACAGCAGACACAGCAGACACAGCCACAACCGCCTCTACAGCACCAGCCACAGACGGACGCCCGCAATCAACCTGTTTATAACTAAAACTAGACGTATATTGGAAGTATGTAGCACTAAATGACGAGCGAAGCGATTCGTGAACGAGTGAGTCGTAAACGGGTGTGGGGAGTATCAAGGGGGTCGTAGGCGTAAGCAGTGAGCGTAAGCCGGTCGGACTGTTGGTGAATCGCTGGTTGCGAGTGAATTGTTGGTGAATCGAATCACTCCTTCCTCGCTCCCTCGTCGCTTTGATCTTCGTTCGGCAACTCGCAAATACCTCGCTTCGCTCGTCATTTGCTCGTCCACTCCGCTCGTTCACTCCACATCCACTCCATTGGCCTTCAAAAACACCTTGGCCTCATCAATCTCTCCCAGCAGCTCCTTGTACTTATCCTCCTTATCCTTGAACGTGTACACGCCGTGTCCCAGCGTGCCGAGCGCGTAGCACCCGAACGACACCAACGCCCACCATGGAACCACAGGCAGAATCTCCTGCTGAACGACGTTTGGCAGCGGGATCACGCCCACCAGAAGCGCAAAGTAGACAGCGGACACAATGAACGCCGTCAGAGCGGTTTCGGAAGCTTTTGTCATGATTGTTGTGAGTCGGCACGCAGTGTTCACTGGATTTCGGTGTCAGCAGTCAACAAACTTGGTGCAAATCTGGTGTTTTTTTTTCCTATAGCGAAATTCCGTTCTGGTGAAGCGAAAAAAAAATTGGGGCTGTGAGATCAAAAAAAACAGGGGCTGTGACGACTTACAGAGACAGGCGGATAGTGTAATATTGACTTAGTGTAAACGAAGAGACGAAAGAAGTATAGAATGGGGCGTCAGTCAGGCCAGAATGGCTAGTGCCACAGCAAACATTGCGCCAAAGCCGTGAATCCGAACACTACGGTTTGCCAGAGCCTTGTGGCTGGTGGTGGCTGATGATGATGATGATGATGAGGAGGAGGAGGAAGACGATGACGACAATGACGACGACGCAGTGGCAGACGAAACAGCCTTGATCGTAGAGGACAAACGCTGCGTGGCGCTCGACGTTGTGGCGCTCGACGTCCTACCCGATTGAGTGTTGATCGTGTTTGTCGAAGCGACCGAGATCGTCGCGTCGGTGACCTCGTTGTCGTCTGAGTCGTAGATGGTGTAGTTGGACGCTCTGATCTCAACCTCGACGATCTTGCCCACGTTCGAGTTGTTGGCGCCGTAAAGAATAAGATCCTCGAGTCCGCCAGGCTGCTCGGGAAGCGTGAAGTTGGTGTCGAAGCTCGACGACAGTTCCGAGACCAGGTCTGCGTCGCACACAGTGAGGTCCGCATCGGCAACGTCAGCAGAGGAGATCGACGGAATGGTGGAGTTGGCGAACTGGGACTTGAGATTGTCGTAATCAGACAACAACGAAAGGCTGCCGTCGCTGTCGATCTTGACGAGCCCATAGCTCGAGGTCTCGACCGAGTACTCGTACACGAGCCCGCCGCTCAGAGTGTTGACCAATCCGCCGTAAACACCTTCGCTCACCTCGTCGAAGGTTCTTGGAGACACCTTGTTGCAACCGTACTCCGAGAAAAAGACAGGAATCGACGAGTTTGCCAGACTGGCGTTAAGCTGGCTGAAGCCGGAGTTGGCCCACGTGGACACACCCGAGCACCACTCGTACGAGTTGATGCCGAAAAAGTCCGACTTGGACTCGTCGTTGTCGTCGCCGTCGATGTTGCATTGCAGATACTCAAACGTGGCCGTTCTGAGTCCGTCGGTGGTGACGTCAGCAGCAGAGTAGCCCACGGGGATCGCTCTGTCGGCGTTGTGCGCGATGTACTGCTTCATATCGCGCTGGACGGCGCGGATGTACTTGGGGTCGATCGACGCAGAGGTGTCGTCGTTGATCACCTCGTTCCCGCTGAAAAACCCAAGCAGATTCGGATAGTTTTTGAACGCATCAATCATCTTAAACACACGGTTCAGGTACCACCAGTTGTAGGACGACGCCGGGTCGGCACGGTTGAGAGACTCGCCCGGAAGAGGCGAGTTCACGTCCACAATCACATAGATTCCTGCAGCGTTGAAGATCGACATGCACTCGTCGTGGTTGATTTCCGGGTTCACTGTGTACACACGGATGACGTTGACGGGCGTGTTGTCGCTGCCGAGGTTCTGGAGCACATACGCGTCTCTGAGACACTTGTCTGCGTCTGAGAGCACGTCGTAATCGTTACTGTCCTGGTAGTCCGACGAGCCACCGGGCTGGTAGTCGATCCCGGTGACGAAAAACACCTCGCCAGGGTCCTTGGCGTCCGCCGCGGGCTTCACGAAACGGTTCCCGACGACTTCGATGGGGATGAGGGCGTTGGCAGCCTGGAGAAGGGCAAGCAGAGGCAGCACAAGTTTTCTGAAAGCAGTCATTTTGAAAGCTGCGGATACGGTAGAGCAAAGGGGGATTCTGGTGTCTGGGGAGCCGTTGAACCGTTGAACAGTTGAACCGTTGAACCGTTGAACCGTTAAACCGTTGTCCTGTTGTTGAGACGCAAGTCATTGTGTTGTTGTGCCCTGTTTTGATTTCTCCACAACATTTTATACGTGAACAATGGATTTTTCAAACAGAAAACAAAAAAGCTGAGCACGTCGCGGCGCGGTGCGAGGTGTGAGGAGACCCTGGATTTCCGGACAGCAGGGTAACTGTGCGTGGGCGCGATCAGGCCAACAAACTGAAGAATGCCTTGTAGGCAGTGTCGATGTCCCACAGAAACTCCTTCAACTCATCCTCGCTCAGACACTCGTTCAGCTTGAGGTTGTTGAGCCGAATCAGCCACTGGATCAGCTTCGACCGGCCCTCGTAGTCGGTGAAAACTTTGTTGGTAGCCGCTATCGTATCGCCCAACAGCGGGTGTAGCTGCTCCTTGTTGTTGTAGTCTAGCTTGATGGCGTCCATCAGCGTGATGAAGGAGCCCGTTGCCTCTGCAATGGCCTTACCTGTGGTTCCGGCCGCAGCGGCGCCCGTCCCGGAACCAGTCGGGTCCGGCGTCGAAGAAGAAACACTGCCGCTCCCAGCAGCAACCCCGATCTGGATACGTTTGACTGCCAGCGAGCAATTGAGCCCAAACCGGCTGACAAACGACTCAATGTCCTTGTACTCTTCGTGCACGTCGTCGTCTTTGAGAATGAGGTTGAACTGCTGCAACAGCCGGTTTGTCGTGCTCGTGTAGTACGACTCGTTGCTCTCAAACTTGTCCTTCACAAACGACTTTTCCAAGACATTGATCGCCACCACAATCGAGTACAACTCCGCGAGCGACTCGTACAGGTCTCGCTGTTTGTTGGACTCGTACAGCGGGATTTCCTGGTCCAAGGACCGCTTTGCCTGGCTGATCAGCGTCTGCGAGCCCGCGGTCGATGCCGGTGCGTACGAGTTCATTGCGGGGCGGCTGGCTATGGTACGGGGTACCACGTTGGCTTGAGCTGTCAAACAGTCTGGCAAAGTTATTTTTTTTTGTAGAGGCGCAAAAAAAAAAATGGAAACTGAAGAAGGTCACGTGGACAGAGTCACGCGGAAGAATACGACAAGCGAACGACGAGCGAAGCGAGTGGTGATTGATTCAAAGCGAGTGGCGACCGACAAGGTAGATCAATTGGTAAGCTGGTAACTAGGAGCAACTGATGATTGATTGGACGACAAACGACTCACCTCGTTCGGCATTTGTCGTGATTCTCGTCATGATCGTCACTGACTCGCTATCGGCTTGCTGGAACTACAAAAATTCAGGTGGAGCAGACCAGTGGCAAGGTGAGCAGAACAAGCAATGCAAGCAACACCGGGCTCGCTCCACTCACGACGAGCAAAGCGAGTCGGACCAAAAAGAAGCGCGGCCTTCCGCTGCTGCAGTCTGGACTTCCGCCAGCCAAAAGCAGACCCAAAACAAAGAGAAACGTTTCTCTTCGACCGGACTCACCATCGCGCGACATGGGTGCTCACAAGAATCACCAACAAGAGTCGAGCATGCAGTCGCACCGTTCGCTCGTCGTTCGCTCGTTGTTTGCTCGCTGCTACCAACTCATCACACCTCGCACCGACGGAGTTTGACACTTGATTAATTCTGGTAGCTGAAATAGTTGGACCCGGAAGAATATGAACGGTACGTCGTAGACAGTGGAATCAGCCGATCGCTGGGGGAGCGTACATTAGTTGGATTGAATGTGTCTACGTGGTTCGCGAGCAAGTTGCGACGAGCGAAGCCAGTCGTTTACTCGTCGTAAGGGCTTACTCATGAGTCATTCATGAGTCACTGACGACTCGCTCGCGATTCACTCATCACGAGCAAAGCGATTGTTTCTCACTCACCACTCACTCACGACTCGCTTCGCTCGTCATTCGCTCGTCGTTCGTTGGTTTCACTAATGGTAATGCGATCTATATTCGTGGGGTATATGCGAGGTGTTCATTTCGGTGCAGCCTGTTCTGCGTAAAGAGCCTTCAGCTTGATGTCTAGTTGCACAGACTGCTTCTCGTGCCAGTCTAGGTGTCTTTTCAGGTCGTACTCCTTTTTGAAAATGCGGTCACAGTGCTGTCGCGGACAGCCGAGCGTGCGTTCTTCGACGTTGTTCAAGACAAGATCCAACGCGGACGTGATGCGTCCTTTCTCGAGCCTTTTGTTGAACGTCTTTGTAGCACGCGAGCTAGTGACAAACGTTTGTTCTGGTTGTTCTGGTTGTTCAGGGGGAGTCTCTTTGGACGGTTCCTCTTGCTCAACCGGTGGTTCATCCTTTTTCTTGTACAGCTCTGGTGGGATCCCGTAGCCGGGATGCGAGACCTCGTAATGCTTAATGAGATCCTCCTTCTTCAGGTGTTTTTCATCGCAACAAACACACTTCCAAAGCTTGATGACGGTCGATTCGTCGTGAACGCGCATGTGGTTGGCCAGACCCGTCGGACCAACACATTTCTTTGAGCAAATCTCGCACGACAGCTTTGGATGCTCGGATTTGATGTGCAATTGCAGAGCACTCCATACTTTGAATGCCTTGTAACAGTCTGGATACTCGCACACGAGCTTGGCGATGTTGGTGTGCTGTTTTTCCATGTGTTCTGCGAGTCTCCCGGGCCTTGAAAAGGCTTTACCACACTCGGAACACGTCAATCGCTGCGCATCGTGTACAGAGTTGATGTGTGCTTTGAGCGACTGATGCTTGTAGAATGACTCAGAACATCCCTCGTAATGGCACGTGAACGAGCGGAAATGTGTTTTTTCGTGCCGCCGCAAGTGCTGATTCGTGTTGACGCCTTTGCCGCACACCGAGCAGTGCAGCGGTTTGGCATCGTTGCTGGTATGCTTGAGTAAGTGTCTTTGTAGATGGTCTTTGCGAGTGAAACTTTCTGTGCAACCAGGAGCGGTACATGCGTACGGCCGGCAGTTTGAGTGCGACCGAAGGTGCTGTTCAAGCAAAGAAGGCCGCGTGTACGCTTTTGAGCACCCTTCGTACGTGCAAGGGTACTTTTTGGGACGTGAGGGCGAACTGGATCTGGAAGACGAACGCGAAGATGACTGAGAAACGCGTTCAGGCGTCCCTGGCGTGTCAGACTTCTGCCGTTTTCGGCCCGGCTCGGGTTCTTCCATTGGAGGAGGAGACGAGATGACGAGAGCAAAGATGGGGTGAACAACAAAAAGAGAGGGCTGGTGGTAGAAGATAGCTTTAAAAGCTGATGTGCCCTTTTTTATTTTATTTTTTTTTTTCTAACAAGAAAATAATTTTTATTTTTTTCTCCGGCTGTGTCAAAAACGTGTTACCCGGACAAGATTTGGAAAATTTTCCTCACTAGCAGGCAAAAAAAAAAAACATAAAGATAACCAAACGGGTAGACAAACGCAAAAGACTGGAGCACTGACCAGGGCTGGAACATACTTCGACAGGCGCACGTGGCAGGAGAAGGCAGAGGGCAGTCAAGATGGCGGAATACGGAGAAGACGACCGGGCGAGAGGCGAGAAATACGACGAGGTGGACGACGTTGCAGAGTTTAGCGACGAAGAGAGATTCAGTGATGAGGAGGCAGTGGGCGAAGAAAACGGTGCGCAGGTGATCACAGGCGGCTTTGGTCCAGCAGACGCAGATTTCGCCTCGGGCGGCAAGAAAATCAAACAAATGGCCATTGCTAGAGACCAGAGAACAACCACTCCATACATGACCAAATACGAGAGAGCCAGAATCCTGGGAACAAGAGCATTGCAAATCTCGATGAATGCTCCTGTGCTTGTGGACATCGAAGGAGAAACTGACCCATTGCAAATCGCCATGAAGGAGCTTGCTCAGAAGAAGATTCCTCTTATCATCAGAAGATATCTTCCCGACGGATCGTACGAGGATTGGAGTGTGGACGAGCTGATCATTGACCAGTGAACTTTGCGCATTTCTCAATCTCCGTCTTTGTATATTTACATCATAATAAAAAAAGAACCCTATCCAGTATGCATCATTGCGTGACGTTCTCCACAAACTTGTCTGCGGCAAACACCGACTGACCGGTGATGTCGTTTGCCTTGCTGAAGTTTTGCAACGTCTTTTCGATCTCCTGAGCGGATATTGGATTTTCAAGACTGCCGTTGTTACTGATTTCAAGCAGATTGTCTTTGATATCCTGTGAGTCACATCCAGAATCCTCGTTTTTGGAGTTTTGGAATGGCTCGAATGCCAATTGTAGGTCGTTTTTGCTGCTGAATCTTCCATACCGAGCACACATGAGCCTCAAAAACCCGTTGAAAGACACCTCGTCAGAGCCCGATTCCTTGAGCATCTTCGAAATGGTGTTTTCATCAGGCGATTCCGACGTTCCAACAGACTTGAAGACACCGTTCAAGTCCTGGGCTGTGATTTTCTCGTCATGGTCTTGATCTATGATATTAAACAGCGTTCTGAGCTGCTGCAGCTGCTCTTTCGACAGCTGGTTGACGAGGGCGGTTATTTGCTCGGAGTTCATGATGGAAAGGGGGGGCGGCAGCGGCAAAGGAGGTGGATGGGTTTGTTTGTTGTGTAAACAAACTGTTTTTTTCTTGTACGTAAAACCAAGGCTGTGCACGGATGGTGGCTTACATAATCCTTTTGTTTTTCCTTCTCCCTCTTCGTTCTTCTCGTCTCCAAGTTTTCTTGGTTTTTTTTTTTTTTTATTTTTTTTGCAAGAGGGCAAATCAGTTTAGAACAAGCCAGAAACAGTCACTCACTGTTGATCCAACAACCTTTCCAATAACCCACATGTCGGCAAAATCATTCCTGAAGGCGGCTAGACAGTCGCTGACGGACAATGATCCGGATCACGTGATATATCTGTGTGACAAGATCCTCGAAGACATTGATAACAACAACTACTATGCACATCTCTTCAAAGGAAAGGCTCTAGAGGCGCTGAACAAAGAGACGGACGCTCTGGCAGAGTACGAGAAGGCCGTTGGAATTGACTCGCACGATCTGCTGGCCTGGAAGGGAGTGATGCAGATTCTGCGGAAAAGTTCTGACTATAAACACTTTTTCAAAGTCCTGCCAGCGTATGCCAGAGTGCTCTCCGAACACAAGGACAATTTGACAGCAGTGGCAGAAGAGGTGAGAACGTACATGAAGAAGTTCAAGCGGGCGATCCCAGAGTTGCAGGAGTGGTATCTCCGAAACATCATTCCAGGATCAGAGTTGGGAGACCTCGTTGGAGAGATGCTGAATAAGCCAGACAACTCTGTGCTGGCTCTGATCGAACTGGTGGAGAAAAATGAGGAAAACGAGCGCAAATTGAGCATCTCGAAAGCCAAACTGACAATTACCAAGAGTTTGAGCACGGAACAACAGTCAAAGTACAATTCGGTTGTGTGGTCATTTTTCGAGAAGTCAGAGTTACCCCAGCTGTTTGAGACATACATCAACATCTGCCACGACGATACCAGAAGGAGAAAAATGGAGGACAAATACCTTGCTTACAAGTACGAAATGCTCAAGTGCAGTCCCGACGAGGCCAAGGCTGGCCTTTACGCCGAGGTTTTCGAGATGTGTCAGGGAATGGTGGTGGTGAAGAACCCATCGCAGCTGGCCTGGAACCTGTACCTGGACTGGCTCGATTATCCGTCTTTGAAAGATTTGGATCTGGGTTTGTTGACCGACTACATCAAGATCTTCGGCAACGTGGGACTCGGAGCCGTTCTCTATGCATTCCTGTTTTCAGAAATCTCGCCTTTCGAGAGAGCGAGGGTTGCAGAGTACCTCAAAGTCGACGAGAAAAACCTGTCAAAGAAAAAAAGACGGCGAAACCGTCAGGTGCGTATCAAGAAGCAAGTTTCTGCCCAGGAAGACGCCGAGGAGACCGAGGATTCTCCCGATGCGGCAGCGGCAGCAGAAGCTGCCCTTCCTTCTGAAACAACACAGGAGTCTGCTGCTGACGAGCTTTCACCAGCGGACATTGTGGCGTTGATGACAGAAGGAATCACGGCGGCCAGCGGGTCGATTCTCGGACACCGGATCATCACAGCGTTCTATCTGCATTCGAGCGAGTATGAGACTGCACTGGAGTATGCCAAGAAGCTGGTGACGCTGATCTCTCAGGAATCCAAGCGCAGTGCTGTGGGTCTTGCTCATACGCAGAGAGAATCGTTTTTGGCGTTGGCCACCGTTTACACATACCACGAGTCACCAAAAAACTTCACCAAGGCTTTGAAGTTGTACAACTCTGTCTTGGCAAGCTCTCCAGAGGATTTCCAGGCGAGAATCGGGAAAGGGTTGATTTTGGTGGAGCAAAAAAAGTTTCAAGATGCTGCAAAGCTTCTTGGAGAGGTGCTGAAGGAGTCTCCAGAAAACGTCCGTGCGCTAGTTGAGTACGGGTGGTGCAAGGTCCAGCTGGGCGAGTACGAGGCTGGACGTGAGTGTCTCAAGAGGGCAGTGAAGCTTCTCGTCGGCTCAGATGCGGACTCGTTCGAGTCTCGAGCAGTGTCTCTGTGGCGGATTGCAGAGTCGCACTTGCTCGAGATCCGTGCCGAGAAGGAATCAATGGACGAACAGCAGTTGGAATCTGCTGTTCGTAGCGCATACGAGTGTCTGATCGAGTCGTTGAAGCAGTCTAAGTTCCTCGCTCCAGCGTACAGTTCTCTGGGAGTGATTTATCTCGAGTTCTATGGTAATAAGTCGCGTGCTCTCAAGTGTTTCTACAAGGCTTTTGAGCTGAATCCGGGTGACTTGCTTGCATCGAAGGAGATTGTGCGGGACTTGAGTGAGAAGCGTGACTGGGAAATGGTGGATATTATCTGCCAGCGTGTTGTTGGTTCTGAAAAGGGTCGGCGTGAGTTATCGAACGAAACAGATGACTCGTCTTGGCCGTACCGGATGTTGGGTTGTTGCGCCCTTGAAAGACAGGACGATGCTAAGGCGATTGAGTTCTTCCAAAACGCTCTCCGTAACGACGCTGGCGATCTCGAATCGTGGATCGGTCTGGGAGAAGGGTATCTTGCTAGAGGCCGGCTTGATGCTTCTTTGAAAGTGTTCCGAAAGGCTTTGGAGCTCGATCCAGACAGTTGGCACGCCTCGTACATGCTCTCTGTTGTGTTGGGCGATCTAGGCGAGTATCAGGAGAGTGTGACGTTGCTGCGTGAGTTGGAACAGAAATGTCCGTCAGAATGCTGCGTTCAAACTAAGTTGGCAGAGGTTCTAGTGGCCAAGACGGCTGGGGAAATCGACAGCGGTCACATTTCGCGGTCGCGCGACACTGCGTTAGAGGCGTTCACCGTGTTGCGTTCTGTGTTCCTGCTAGATCAGGGCTCAGTGTCACTGTGGCGGTGTCTGGCGGAGCTGTTGAGGCTTGTTTTGCAGGTTGAATCTCACCTTGGCAGTGTTCCTCTGGAGTTGTTGGCAGAGATTTTCCAAGGCAAGGAGCCTGTAGGTTTCGATGAGTGGAGTGGAGATGATGATTCTGTGCGTCTGCTGTGTTTGTACGGCGTGGCAGCAGCACAAACTGCCCTTGAATGCAGCGACATTGTTTCTCCGTCGCGTTTGCTGCGTTCTGCCGCTCTTTACAATGTTGGAACTGCTTACACGATAGCTTTCGAGCGTTCTGGAGTGGAGTCGCTGCGTGAGAATGCGATCCGTGCTCTGCGCGATGCGATACAACTCGAGAGCGGCAATCCAGATTATTGGAACGCACTAGGAATAGTGTCATTGACGAAAAACGCGAAAGCTGCGCAACACTGTTTCATCAGAGCTTCTGCACTGTCGCCACGGGATCCGCTAGTTTGGCTGAACCTTGCAGTGTTATATTTACACTACAACGATGTGGAGTTGGCAAACCAGTGCTTTTTGCGGGTTCAATCGGTGGATCCTTCAAATCCAAGCTGCTGGGCTGGACGTGCGTTGATCGAGGAGGCGGCAGGCAGTGCTGATACGGCGCAACAGCTGCTGACACACGCTCACGTGATCTCGAACGGCGGCAGTCCATTGTCGATGCTATTGTACAGTTTGTCGACCGCACGCCGGCTTGTGGGTAGCGGAACTGACGAAAGAGAGATGGACAAAGTTCAAGAATTGAATGTGGCGAGTCTTGCAATTGCCAACTATCTCAAGTATCAGCCGCGGGACCAGCTTGCTCTGGAAGTGGCCACAGTTTTGGAAGAGCGGATCCGTGACTTTGCTGCAGGGATTTCGCACTCTTCGACGTTATGTGGGTTATTGGAAGATGCTGAGTTGGAGACGGAGACGGCCGTTGTTGGCTGTTGTGTTGCAAGAACGCAGCTTGCTCGGTTGCAACTGGGCTCTAAGGATTACGATGCAGCTTTAGAAACGGCACAGAGTGTTTTAGACCTTTTAGAGCAAACGGAGGAGCTGTCAGAGACGGTTCAAAGATGCATTCTATCATCATTGGCAGTCCTGGGTCTTGCTCATTTCTTCCAAGGCGACGTGGATTCCTCGTTGGAGGAGTTCAAGAAGATCTTGGAAACTTATCCGGATTCGAAACGGATTGTGGTTTTGATTTCACAGGTTTTGTATGCCTATGGAACTGACGATGCCAAACAGGCGGCGATTGACGAGCTTTTGAACTACATTGGAAGCTTTGGAAGTGCGTTGGTGGTGGCATTGACGGTGGCTGCGATTTCTGTTGCTGAAGATCTTGCAGATTACTTGCCGGCCGTGAAAGAAGAGCTTGAAGGTCTACCATTGGAGGACCGGGTTGGCGATCGATTCGGAAGCATTCCGTTTTTGTTGGAACAGATTGGACGTCGGATGGGCGAAGAAAACCAGACAATCTGGCAGCGGAATGCGTTTTTGTTTCCGGCAGACGCACACACGTGGGAGCGGCTGGACAAAAACATGTTTTTGAACGTTTGTTTGAAGTCTCAGAGTGCCAATGCTGAGGATTTGAGCAGGGCGTATGTTCGTTCGGGTGAGGTTCGGGAGGTTCAAAGAGGATTGTTTTTGAATCCAGGGAGTGTGGAGGGTTGGAGTGCTTTGGCGGCACTGAACTAAGGAGCGAGTTGCCAAAGTTCGCTCTTGGAGCGAATTCACATTGTTTGACGCTCCCTTACAACGCGACTCTCCTACTTGACACTCCAATGACCTACAATGACTTGCACTTACTCACACTAGTCTACGCACACACTCACGACTAACGACTCGCTTCGCTTCGTCGTTTGTCGTCGTTTTACAAACATTCTCAACTCACATTGAAATAACAGAGTACTCCCTGCAAGTCACTGGCAATGACTGGCAATGGGTGCTCATAGATATATAATAAATTAGCATGATGATTATCGAACAACGGGCGAATCAAGTGACGTCCACGTTAGTTCCGTCCCTTGTAGATGGAGGAGGACATGACTGAATGACGAATGACGAGCGAAGCGAGTCATAAAGTTATTCTCGACGGCAAAATATCTCACCAAATGACTGGCTTCGCTCGTCATTCGACAACCGTATTGAGAGAAGTCGCTCACGACTCGCTTCGCTCGTCGTTTCGCTCGTCGTTTGTTCGTCAAAACTCCTGGTTATTCTTAGCCAACGTCATATCACTCATTGCAAACAACAGATCGTCCTCATCGTCCTCAGCCGTCCCAGGACCATTCGGTCTATACCGAGCGCCTGCCGAGAGCGGAACTGGGTCGTGCGCATGGTCCTCGTCGTCAGACTCAAACACTTCCTGGTTGAACGAGCGTAGTTTGAGCAATTCAGGGTTGACTGCCTTGTGACTGCCATTACTGGAGTTTGTGTTTGTGCGCTGCGAAGAGCCTGTTAGCTTTCGGACATTGCTAGGGCCAGTAGTAGTTCCTGCTGAGGTGGAGGAAGGAGAAGAATTGCGCCGCAAGATCTTGGCCAGTGAAGCGTTTGACGGCGACGTGGAAACCGTATGGAATTTGCCGTAGGTGAGAGACGGAGTTACGTTTGCAGACGGCTGGGAAGGCTTGAGTGCGTGGGACGAGGGCGAGTACACTGACGACACAGAGCCACGTCTCGACCTGTCGATGGAGAATGTCTTGAACAACTGGTGTTGGTAATCAAGGTGGAAGAAATCACTGGATTTTTGCAAGTTTTTGAAATTTGTGAGAGAATCGTCATACAACGAGGGGGAATTCGAGGAAAACCGCAAGTCTGGCTTCGAGTCCAGCATCTTCACAAAACTGTCGAGGTCGTCGTCCATGTAGATCGAGCTTGAAGGGCCAGGTGACTCTGATGCAGACACAAGAGCCGTTGGCGACGGCGACTTGTTGCGGGACTTGAAACTTTGCAACACAGGGTTGTTGGCAGCAGCAGCAGCAGCTGCCGCCACTGGCACCGTCACCAGTTGACCGTCCAGACTGTTGTTTCTGCTCGAGGTGTTTTTGAACCGCGAGCCAAACGAGGACGAGAATTTGCGGGATCCTGCTGAAACGCCGTGCGGAGCCACCATTTCTGACGTTCCTGCAAGCGTCACGGATCCGATCGACTTCGGAAGCGATTCTCTGTTTTGGCGCAGTTGGGCCACAAGCGACGCACTTGAATTGTTCCTGTTGAGTGTGACTGGGATCGGTTTGGAGGTGCTGAACGACGACACGCTGGGCGTCAAGGTGGGACCGCCCGGCGGCGACGAGGACGAGTTAAGCGAGCCCACTTTGAACAGCTGGATGGAGCGAGCCGAGGAGCGTCGTTTTGGAGAGTTGTGATCGTGCTGGTCGTGGTCGCGGTCAACGTCATCGTCGCGGTCGTGGTCGTGGTCGTGCTCGCGGTCGTGGTCGTGCTGGTCGCGCTCGCGCTCACGCTCGCGTTCCGTCTCCTTTGCGGCCAGAAGAAACTGAGTCGATAACAACTCCTCGTTGTCGCTCAAACGAAAATTGCAATTGCGACGGTACGAAACAGAAACACGCAGGGCCCCGATGGGCGTGAGAACCGGCTCGAGCCGGCGCGACTTGAGATGGCCCTCTGCGTCTGTCTCGGACGACGCGTTGCCGGCAAGACGCTTGCTCAAGCCGATGCGTCCCTTCGAAGTGATTGGTTTCGAGCCGTCGAGAATGCGGCACGACACCTTCATGGCCCCGATGCTCTTCATTTTCGGGCCTGCGAGTCGGTCGCGCAGCCGGTGCGTCGGAAGCAGTCCTGCCAGAACGTACAGAGACCGGAAAAGCACAATGATTTTTTTGTAGACGCTTGGTAACTCGAGACTGTTGTTATCGAATGCACTGAGATCGAACTCCACGAGCCACCGTTCGAGGACAATCTCTGCTTTCCGGCTCGTTTTCACCACGGTGTCGTCCAACAATAGCGTCTGGTTTGCGTTGAGTCCTCTGAGGTCCAAGTAGGTCTCCACCACTAGCGAAGGCAGAGCGAGAATGTCTCTAGCCTTCCAAAGAACAAGCTCGTCGCGCGGGAGCTCGTAATCGTCGAGATCGAGATTGAACCACTTGTTTTGTTTGCTGTTGGCCGAGATTCCCAATGCCACGTCCGAGCTTACACTTCCGGGTCTTGCAGTGTCGTGTTCCACCGTTTCCAGCGCTGATCGGGTGTGGACAATCACGTGGGCCGCTTTGATGAAGAAGTTCTGGATGATTTGCGCAAGCTTGTCCGATTGTTTCTCCGAAAGCAACTTGGACGGTTTCCTGGTTGACGACATGGTGGGCGAGTGGTGTAGGGCAAATTTGCCCTCTGGGACTGATGTGAAACTTGTGTGGGAAATCAAGGGCAAAATGCCGTGCACAGAGCCTGACAACGCCAAAACACGCGCAGTCGGGTTGGCTGGGATGGGGGAGGGGGAAAATACAGGGGAAACGATGGAGGGGATGGAGCGGTGACGGTGGGAAGAGAGAAGTGGGAAGAGGGAGATGTGTGATTTGATAAAGATGGGTTTGTTATCTGTAGCGCGAAGGCAGGAGGCGCGTCGATCGGCGCGCCGATCGGCGCGACGAGCATAGCGAGCTCGCTTCGCCGTTAGCCGTAGGTGAGTGTATGGAGTAGTGCGAGTGAGTTCAAGCCATTGTACTCACTACGTGGCAGCACTCGTCTTCAAGCGTCGTGAGCAAGCAGCGCGCCGATCGACGCGCCGATCGACTTGCTCTGCTTTTGACAATCAACTTCGTAGCAGCACTCACTCATTCACTCACTCTCGACTCGCTGCGCTCGTCGTTCGCTGGTTCGCTCTGCTCTTGACACTCAACCCACCAATGACTCGCTTTCGCTCGCCATTCGCTAGTCTCTATATTGAATGACTGAAAACTCTATAACAGAAAGGATGCGAGAAATGCAACGCCCAAACGTCTGGCAACTGTCCAAGTGAGGGAGCAAAGCGACTCCCCTCAATCACTCGAGTCGTTTTTTTACTTAGTTAATCACGACTCACTCACGAGTCAACCACGAATCAACCACGAGTCAACCACTCACTCACTCAAGACTCACTCACGACTCGCTTCGCTCGTCGTTCGCTCGTCGTTCGCTCGTCGCTCGCTAGACACCCCCCTCATACCCAAACACCTCCACGGCCCCACCAATCCTTTCAAACTTCGCCAACGACAACTTCTCAAAATCATAATAATTCTGCAACTGCTTCAACTCCGACGTCAACAACAGCTCATGCTCTTTCCCACGAACATCGTCTCTGCTAATCTTGTCCAACAGTATCTTATTCTGCTGCTTCAACTGCTCCAACCTCTCCAGAATCTCTCCCATGTTGAAGACAAGCGAGTCCCGAAACAGTGGAATCGCCACTTGGGGCTTGTACCGGAACGCATACACCGCACGCATCGCCGACCGATCTTGAGTCTTGGGGATCTCCTGCATTTCCAACACATGTAAACTCAACAGTCTTCCCAAAATGCTTCGAACGGCATTCTCTTTCATCAACACACACTTGCTGATGGCTTTTTCATCCACCAGTCTTTTCTCCTCAACACAGTTCAACACCTTGAGTGCATCCGAGCCAAATATCGTTCGCAAATACTGCTTGAACGTGTGTCTTGCAAGAAGCGGCTGAATCTTGGTGAACGGAACATAGAATTGACCCGTTCCCGATTCGATCAGCAACGGGAGCCTCTCGTCTGCTGCCAGAAGCTTCAAGTGGTGCATAATCAGCGTCAAAGTCCGTGCGTCGGGCTGGTTTGACCTGGAACCGGTGCCAACATCTTGATCCCCCTCATCCTCCGAATCATCATCGTTATCAACAAACCTTTTTTTCAATGCATCCATACTATCGGCATTCTCCAACTTGACTTTCTTCGAAGAGGCACCACCACCAACATCGTCGGCTCTGCGCCGTTTTTTCTCCATCGAGGAGTCAAAGATCGTCCCATGCAGATCGTTTTCGCTCACTCCAAACTTGTCACCATTACTCGCCAACTCTTTGTAAACGTCGTTCACCGTGAGGTTGAAGCCGCGCTCCTGATCGCGCAGTTCAAGCCGTTTCCTCATCTCCTCGTTCGCATGTGGATCAAGACCCACCGTCGATTGGCCAACCCCAGCCATGAACTTCTCCACCTGTGCCGCAGGCGTGTGCGGCGAACGCGACTTGGTCTCGACACGGTTCAAGATCAAAGCGTACAGCTTTGCAGAAACGTCACCGACGCGATGACGGGCCTCAGAGGCAAGTTGTAACGAGCGTAGACGCTTCAAATAGCGGTCATAACTGAACGTGAGCGGAAGCTTTGGGTTGACTTTGCGGAAAAACGAGTCTGAAGATTGCGAGGCAAACAACTGCGAGTTCAAACGCTCGCTGCTAACCAGTTGTTCATATTTTCGACGTGTCTCCTCTTTGATGACCAACATTTTTTTGGCCTGGGAAACCACTTTCCCTCTGTTTTCAGTGTTGAAAATTTGAGTTTCACGACGGAATATCTCTAGAAACATATCGAACTTGTTTTGGAAGTGAGTGTCGTTGATGGGGACAAGCCATTTATCGGTAACCAGATGGAAGAAGGCCATTTCAATGTCCTGGATCTCTGATTTCTTGTCGAAAGAAGCCAAGTAGTCCTCTATCGCCAAGTGGCCTGAAACAAGTATGTTCTGCACAATCGAAGCGTGCAGTTCCGAGTAGGTACGCCTCACGTGCGAGATGATATCGCCAGCACAGATCAGCTTGTGAACGCCTTCCTCATTTGGGAAGTACAACACCGACGTGCGACCAGCGACAAAGTTAGTCTCCTTGTAGTACACGGCACAGTTCAGTTGGATCAACGACACCAACACTTTCTTCACCACAGGAGGTTTCAGTCCAGAGAACTTGACGATCTGTGTTAGTGTCAGTCTGTTGTGATTCACTAGAACAGCATAGACGAAGGCTGCCTGTTCGCCCAGGAGCAGCGTCAGCGCCTTGGTGCATAGAAACGATTGCGGCGACTGTGTCTTCGCAGACAGCGGTAGCTCCGATGGCGTGGTCATGGCGGAGGGGAGGCCGGTGTTGATGGAGGGTTGGTAAAGGGGAGAGTTGTGAGAAAGAGGTTCAAAATTTTTTTACAATGAGAGTGGTGGTGGGAGGGGTGATTCGGGAGGGGTGATTCGAGCGGGGTCACGTGCGAAAGGGGCGTGACGAGCAAGGCGACGAGCAAAGCAAGTCCATCACGTGCCGGCGGCACGTGACTCAGCGAAGCCAGTCATTTGTGTGAAAGAAACGTCCATCGCTCGCCATGCATAGACAAACTCGAGGTCCACTTGCTCGACCCGACTGACCCGATCGACTCGCACCGGCTCGCTCGACGTCGCTCGACGTTGCTCGCTCCTGCACCAACTAAATTTTTTCAACCCTCCAGCCAATCAGAATCGAATAATTTCCAACCACCCAAACCAGTGTCGACAAAGCACACCGACACACGAGCGCAGCGAGCCACCCACCGGGGACGAGCATCGGGCAAATCGACAGAGCTGGTCCCGGAGTGGCGCCCGGTCCCACGACGGTGACGTGCCGTAGGCATTGCCATGAGACTGGCAGGAGCCGGTCAGAGCACGAAGGTTACTTGGCCTGGTCGGTGTCGCGCGTCGCCCGCCGCCCGCCGCCCGGTGGCCGGCCGCCGCG